>KZ506703.1:71242-85646 GCA_002844005.1 Limosa lapponica baueri | reverse complement strand
ATTCTGTGATTCTGTGACTTGGGCATTGGCATGTTTATATCACTTCTGAAAATGGCCTTTACTCTAGGAAATGCGTATCTGAAATCACAATGATTTCTCATCTTCATTCCCTGAGCCATCTCCTTGCTAGGTTGTGTTTTTTTCTAAGTAGGTTTTTAAGATGCGTCTGCTGTGATATTGTTCATTTCAATCTTTCTCGGTTTTCATCTAACCATAGCATTACCAGGGGGATATGTGTGTGTGTGTGGTACTTGTATTATTTTTAAGATAAAACAACTCATCTGTCGTTGAAAAGATGTGACTAAAACTTTCCGTACATAAAAATCTTCCAGAATAAGCATGGGGACAATTTCATCTCAAAAATAATTTGACTAAGAGAAAAGTAGAATTTAAGGAGAGATGATAGTCAACCTTGATCATAATGTGCTACCCAGTTCCTGCCCAGTAGGGAGTTTAAGGTATATAATGCCTTCCTGCCATTGCAATATACTATTATTCATGTGCCATGGAAGGAAAATGTTGCTAATTGTTGAGATGATGACTAGTAAATAGGGTGTGCCTTTGGAAAAACCCTGAAATGAAAAATTGCTATTGCACAGAAGTAGAGAGAACTGGTATTTTCCATAGTTCAGTAAGCTATTCATAGTAAATACTCATGAGTTCATCCACAGGACAAGTACTTGGATACATGGCATTCATGAGGCAAAAGCATCTGCAGGCTACATTCATCTGTAGTGTAATTCTATTGGCTGCAGTGGAGCGACTTCAAGGTTGAACTTTTCTGTTTAATATCAGTGTAAATATGAGGTTTGAGACCATTTTCTAAAGATGCCAGCGTAACTTGTCACACCTTGTGACTGAGGTAGGTCATGTCAGGTGGGGCGGGACAGAAAGTCATTGGCAAAGTAGACAAATAATTAAAAAAAAATCCCTGTGAGGTTTAAGGAATCTGAACTTGCAATCCTTGCCATAGCACAGCTACTGAAGAAGAGCTCTAGGGAAGTCTTATTCATTAGCACCCACCCTTTAACTACCCAGCTTTCCTTCACAGGGTGTGAATACAGGCTGATAGCGTAGAAAAGACTGTTCAAACCAGCAAAGGCCTATTGCTATTTTGTACAGACAGGAGGGCTAAGCTACGGTTCTGGCACAAAACAAAAAGGGCAAGACTTTGCTATAGTGCAGTCCTACTGCTAGAAAAGCTTGCTTGTCAAACAGAGTAAGAATTAAAATAAATGAGTACAGATGTTTGGTAGTGTACATCTTGTTATGTGCTTCATTGTATTTTTCAATAAGAACTGCTTTTACCATTCCTCCCTGCTGGACAGTATGAAAAAATACAATGGAAGAGTTTTGTCTTCCATTTAGGCTGAAAGAATTGGTAAAGAACAGATGTTTGCCTGTAAAACTTTCTAACTGTGTTACCATGATGTTCTGTTTTGTTGACAAGAGAATTTGTGTCTGGAGGATGTTTTTGTGTCTGTAGGAAAGATTCCTGAATGTGGTATTTTGCTGGGAGGATAATCCTTTGGCATTGTATGGCTTTAGAAGGGAGTTCTGGGATATTTATTACTTCAGTTTCCCCATCGTTAAGCCAGGGGTGTTAATAAGACATTACCTCCTATAGAGCAGAGACTCAGTTCCTCACTGAAGAAGGCTCTAAATTGAAGTATTTGTTGTTGTACTAATGTGACAGAGTGAAATGTGGCCTACAGTAAACAGTGATTTGAGTGGTGTTCTTGAAGTACATCCTGAGCTTTCTGTCAAAAATAAATACAGAACTCCACTGGACAGTTAAATATGCTGGATATTTTCATTATATAAGGAAATACAAAAGTGTCATGATGAAGGCTTTGTGGTCCACTTACTTATTTCTCCCACATAAAGTATTTGTTCTAATAAAGCTATTATAATTACCAATAACTCTAATAAATATATTATCATTACCAAGAAATCTTGTCTTGCTGGCCAATGGACACCTGCTCCCTTTTGGCTCAGAATGAATGTGGCTATTTCAAACCCCAAATGCTGGTATTCAAAATATCAAAATAGCTAAAAAAAAAAAAATCTATCTCTCTTTTCTGATTTTGACTCTGCACATGACTGAAGAATTACATGCATATTCACCATTTTAATTTAATACTGAAAGCAGGCTATTTTTATTTAGCATACCACAAGCCTCAACAGGTGAGTTTTATGGATATACTATTTTCCTTGGGGTGAATCAGTATTTCCCACATAATTTCCTACATCTGGCAACAGAATGGCACATTTCCTTCTGACATATGATGACATGGGTAATAACTTACAATGCCAAAACGAAGGCTGTAATGCATCAGACCAGTGCAGACAGGAGCAGGAAGATTCCACACCCTCCAAGGAATCCTTACTATTTCATTATTTTCCAGATTTCCTTTTTGTTTGCTCATCCTTCTTTCTCTTCCTTTGGGTCTGGACTTGTCCAACTGCTTTCCCCTTGGGATCGGTTTTTCTGAGTTATCTCCTGTTCAGCTCTTCATACCAGCTCTTTCTGTGGAACCTGTATTATCTGAGCTGGGAAGTAACACATAGCTGGGAAGAAGAGCACCCTAGAATTAGAGGCCTCACATGAAGCCTGTGGAAGGAGGTAAGAAGGCTACAATTAGCTTTGTTGGGGTTTTGATCTCAAGACTTGCGTAAAGGTTTTTAATGCAGAATTACCGGTGCTTTCATTCTCGTGAACTGGATCCATTTCAGAGTGCTGACCTGCTTCCTTCGCAGATAGCTCACAACCATTGCAGAGACCGCACAGCCTTTGAATGCAGAAGTCTTCTGGTGACCACTTACTCTTGGCTTCCATAGAACAATTTCTCCTGTAATTCACTGAGAAAGGATCATACAGCAGCTCACCCTTGTTAAAACCTCAAGCTACCCAAAGATGGCGCAGAGTGCAACACCAATGAGGAAGCAGCATCCTAAATGTGGCTTTACAAAGCACATTTCAGCTGGTTGGGTCTGAATGTGATCTCAGCCTTGTGCTATGCACTCACTGGCACGTTCCCGCAGCAGTGCTCAGTGTGGTGGTGGCCAGTCTTACGAAAACTTGGCATTAGGAACAAGAAGAAGAATGCTAGGACAAGAAGTGCAGAATTCAGACTCTGCGGCTACCTCCCTGTACAAAATTGTGGCAGTACACAGATGACGCTGTATTTCAGGCTCTTAACAGCCCCATTGGCACTGTGGTATAATGCACGTTTTTATTTTGGCACCATGTAGTGCCTGTGTTAGCAAGTGTCCGAGGAGCTGTGGCTAATTGTTTTCATTCACCACGCTGATTTACTTAGCCCCAATATTACCTCATAACTGGGCCTTGTTTTTTGGTGGTTTCAGCTCGGTGACAACATTATGACATTACTCAGAGTGTGCAGATGGAAAAGATGCACTGAGATGGTGCGGACAACATGTTTCCTATTTATCATTGGCTTTTTATAACCCTGGATCAAGAAAATGCTTCGTGAGAGGGTAAAATTGAGCACAAACTCATTCAAAATGGGAAATCTTCTCAGGAAAGACTGACTATAGCACTGCTATCCCATGTTGGAATTCATAATGATGAGCAATTTTTTATTGCAATTGCCATTTGATCACTTTGGGAAATCACAGCGATGCTGCTACGGCAAGCACAACAGAACTGCCAGGGGGAAAGTCCTCCTCACTGACTCCCAGGAACAGAGAACACAGCAACAGGCCATCAAGTGCTGAGTCCTCATTCACTGATAAATCAACACTAATAAATGCATGTGTTAATCAGATAAATCATATTAAATTGGGTGGTGGTTCCAGGAACAGGGAAGCCCAATTCAAATCAGTGGAAGAAGTTTCTGAAATGGTATGTTTTCTGTAGTTTACCGGACATGATTAATTCAAGCAGAATTTATGCACCAGTTCTAGCATGGTTCTGGTACGCAGTAATGGTGTAATCTAAGACTATAGTTACTCTTCCTCGTCATGCTGTGAAGTTTCTAAATCCTGCTTCCACAGTGGAAATTATAGTTTCCTTTTTTTCATGCTGACATTGCTATCCCTATGGTCAGCCGGGGATATGAAATGAGCAACATGAGGATCGGGAGATTGACTCAGCATACTTTGTGAAACAACCTGCTGTGTTTTATTGCCTCCTTCAGTTTCATTTGGTGCATATTTCTTCAGCTGCTCACAAAATGCATGCCAACAGAGGCTTTGTTTTGCATCCTGGAAACTCCATGACATTTCAGGGCCTTAGGACAAAAGGGCACAACAACAGCAGTGTCACGTCTCATTACAGGTTCGTCTACAACAGTATCTTGGTACTCACAGGGACCAATAAAGAATGCTTGGGAAAGCGTAGGGAAAACATATAAAGATACTTTAAACTATTCTTTTTCCTCTATATTTTTCCAGATGCTGAGAATTTGAAGTTAAGGAACTTCTTGAGCCAAAGACGGCATCTTTGTGTTGAATAGGCCTTACAGGATCTTCCCCCATTAATTTGGCTACTTACTGCCTGAACCCCCAAAACATTTCATATTCACAAATAGGTGTAGCAAAGACACCCATAGCGTAACTATTTGTTCAAGAAGAACACAAATTCCTTAAGGTTCTGCTGAACCTGCCAGCTGCTACCTTCATTTTTTGTCCTGTTTTTCTTTTGTATTGGAATCAGAGACCGGTCATTCCTTGTTCTCCTTATGCATGCCATTTGCAGCATTACAGAATTTTGTCACGTTCCCTCTGTGATCTCTTTTGCAGGCTGAAAAGATTTATTCTGCTTACTTGTTTCTCATCCTATAACTCATACTATCACTGTTGTTTCCCTCTGAAATTTATCTCATTCTACTGAGCAGACGTCCTTCCTCCTCCCATGGTTAGCTGGAACACCTCCCATCTCCTTTGGAACCTGGATACTTCAAAACTGTTTCCGTGGTTTGGCTTGTGCCTTTTCTCATTTGTAGTAAGATCCGTGCCTGATGATAAAAGGGCCATCAGTACTGCTTCTGCTGAAATCCGCTCTTACGTCTAGATGAGTGTCTACAGTGCAATTAAACTGCTGTGCAAGCAACCACAGCAATCTGTTTTGTTAAAATTAGGCTGCATCGTTTCGTGACAAGCCCAGTATTTTACCTGAAAGATTGTTACTAGTGTTTGAGAAAGATTAGCTTGAATCAAAGAAGAGAAGAACTAAGAGTGATTGGAAGACTAAAGTATTTATATTCTGCAAAGAGATAGAAGGGGTCAAAAAAGACTATAGGGGCTTTTTACAGATCCGTTATTGGGAAAGAAAGGAAAGACCGATGTATGCAGGGGGATTGCACTGGAAAGACATCGAGAGAGTTTTATTAACTCTGGGCAAAGGTAGATTGGGAGTTAGAAGATCTTTGTAAGTATTTGAGGAGTAATTTTTCTGCAAGAATTTTTGCAAAGGCAGATGTGAGGGCAGGAACCATAAATCTTTTTAAAGGTGATGCCACGGGGAGGGGCAGTGACATTTGGCTAACAGGTACATTTTGTTTCCTAGGGGCTTGGAAGGCTTAGATTCATTTGCTGCGCCTCTGCATTGTATTTATGTTGTATTAATCCTCTGCATCAATGCAGTCACTGGCTGGCTGCAGAGACAGAAATCTGGATCTGAGATAGCAGGTTTGGGTTTAGCATAAACTGCATTTGTCAGACATTTTTCATTATCAACTCCTTACAGCAGTGTGCGTATGTGCTCCCGGTACCGACTTGGTATGAGTGTGCTTTTGGCCAAATAAACTGGTCAAAAAAGTTATCTTATTTCAGTTAAAACTGAAAGAAATATTCTTTTAATCCAAACACTGATAAAAAGATCAACAGTTTTGTTTTTAATTAATTGACTAGATCAACATATTTTTCAATATATTTGGAAGAAAATTCTTAATGCAGAAAATACTTATTTGTTCAGTTTCCTCTAAGTGTAGGGTCTTAGTTGAAAGTCTGGTTTGCTTTTGGTTTCATTTGGTTTGTTCTTTGGTTTAGTAATTAGTCAGATAATCATTAAATAGCCTGTCATGCTACACAGCTGAGAACCAAAAATGTGCCTGTCTTCAGATGAGGAACGAGCACTTTTCATTTTGAAAACAAGATAGTATTCAAATATGTTATTTAAAGGAAAAAGGAAATGTATTTTAGCAAAACTGATTACTGAAAATAAATCTAAAATCTGGTTTATTTTATTGTTAAAACAGACATAGCAATTCAGAACATTACCTACAGTCTTGTTAATTTTTATTTACTTGCAGCCCCTGGTGCACTATGAATAAACAGTTTGCAGGCACCAAAACTCTGAGCATGTTTGAAAACATTAAAGATATTTCACACACATTTTCTTCACATTTCATTTATGAAAAGTTGAATTGATGGCTTCTAAAAACCTTTTTTATGGCAGGGTTCTTTTGCCATTGATAGCTTGGTGACAAAACCAGAATTACTACAACTCTGCTGTTTTAAGGTTAGAGATATATTTAATATGCATAAGACCAAAAAACCAGTTTTTAAACACTGAAATCTTACAGCATTTGCTTCACTTCATTGACTATATTGGCTCTAAGCAAAGTTTTTATTGATGTCAGGGAATTCCTTTTTCCCCTTCCTTTTCCTTTTTAATTGTTTGGGTTTTTTTTTCCCTTTCAGTAAGAATCTCCTCTGGTTAATACTTCTCTACTTTGAAAAGCACAGCCCTCTTAAACTAGACAAAACTGTACTTCATAGTGGTTGATAATGAAGCTGGGAGATGCTGTGGTGTGACTCCCAGCTCAGGGAATGCTGAACCTGTGCGGGTGTTTCCAGCTGACCCCCCAAAGCTAGGGTTGGGTTAGGATATTGCTTTAAAAGCCTCTGCAGTTAAGAACCGTGTAAAATTTTGCCATAAAATACAAGAGTCTGCTGGTGGTATGGCAGCCTGCTGAGCCCAGCAGTTTCCTTTTGCATGTGAACAATCTGTGCACCGAGAGCAGTGAGGATAAAAAAACAAGAGTGAAATTATGAATACCCTGACCCTGGAGACACTTAAAGGCTAAAGCTTTTCTCTCTGGCTTTCTCTTGCTTGATGAGAGGCCTCTGGTTCCTTCACTGATGCCGTTTCTGGGATGAACTGTAATACGGATATGGTAATAAATTACAGCACGCACAAAACAGTGAGATTAATTTACAAACATCAAAACCAGACAAAAACAGATTCCCTTTTACTGGAAAGTAAAAGAGTTATTTTCTCTTTCTTTTTCAGTTGAATGTTTGTTTAATTTGCACTAGGGGGAAGTCACTTGAAACTATTCTAGAATAAGTTTGCCCGGAATGCTATTGTGTGTAATTTATCTCCGAGGAGATACACCCACCCACAGACACCGGAGAAGCTTGGGCTAATGACCATCCTGTCTCTTGGGCACACAGCTGGCACAGGGCAGAGCTAAACAACACTTCTCTATTGCCTCCAAGACAGATCCTCCAGAAAGCCCAAACACTGCCCTTGGCAATGCGGAGCTGAACACAACCCCAAGGAACCTTGGATCAATATACTCGTTTGAAAAGTAGGACACATAACAGATTGATTGTTCGTTTTAGATTACTGAGATATGTCAGGTAGGCCTTTCCTCTGCCTTGTCCAAAGATCAACTAAATCTAGTCCTCCTGTATTCCTACCCCTGCGCTACTCAAATGGGTCTCAGGGAAGAACACTGAAGATTGCGCACACATTGATGTTTATACTGGAGAAAATATGCTCTTTGGTGGAATAATTCCGGTTAGTAGGTAATCCTGGCAGTTACCTTTGTAGAATCCTGTTAATTACCATCTTCACCCATTTGGCCTGGGGATCTAAGCAGATTTGCTGGCTGTTCTTCAGTGTTGCTCTGCAGTGGAATGAACATTTCACTTTAGTTACTATTGGCACCTGAGGAGTTCAGAGGAGGGTGCAGACGAGGCTGAGGATTGTAAGCTTAAGGGCAGCCAACTCTTCAGCATTCATAAGCCATAACTTCTCTAGCTGCTGACTTTACTTACATGATTTCCACGGTGTTGCAGTGCGGGCCCTTAGGAATGATTTCGACGTTGGCCAGGTGCTTTGGTAGCATTATTCCTGTGGCACTTTGGATGCAGTGACACCGCAGCTCCGCTGCCAGCATCATCTCTGTGAGGAAAGGAAATGTCTGCAACTAAACCAGACTAACAATGAAAATGTTAATTAGAGAAAGCAGAAGGGATAAAAAGTTCATGCCTGAAGGTATAAATGAATTGCTATTCGTGGGCTTAAGGTAGTACGTTCACTGAGCAAGAACAAGGCATTTGAGAGCTGCAGACTTTGTACAGGTAACAATTTATAAGTGCCCATTACTACTACAACTATTTTGGCATCCCACAACATCAAGCGCAATGAAAGGCTGCTGGAAACGTGGGGCTCCTGTCTTATGAGAGGAAGAAAAGGCTACCTGAAGAGGCAGATGGCAGCTCCCCGTGAATAAACCTGTTTGGGCTAAAATTCTACGCTTGTACCTGATGTGAAAAAGCCATGAAAATATTCAGCTTAGAAGCCTAATCAAGATGCTAGAAAAGGTATGAGTGTCTCTGAGGAAGCAACTCTGGGTAAGTTCTGGGAGCAAGAAACCCAACAAGCTTTGGGACAGACTGTGATAAAATTTTGCCACACATTGTATAGCAACCAAGTCCCTGGGTCCTTCCAGACCCATGTTGCCCTAGTGAAGCAAAAAATAATGTTATCCTAGCTTTACAGATTGAGCACAGAGTACCAGAGAGGTGACAGAAGTCGTCCAAGATCACAAGCCATGAAGCCCAGGGCTTTCCCAGCTCCACCCACTGCAGACACTGGGATATCTTCCTGTTTTCAGGTCAGGTATCACAGTTAAAAAGCACAATCACAACTCTCACATTTGTCCATTTTTCCTATCAAGGAAAAATCATTATATCTTCAGCTTGAAATTCCTGACAGTTGAAATGTGGAATATATGTAAGAGAGGAGAGTCAGTGCTTTGAGTCATGGCTGTGCCATGGCTTCAGTGCAGATGTGTGTAACGGTATGACGTCCTGTTAGCCAGTTGTCCAGCCTGGAGGACAGCAGATGTTCTGGCTCAGGAGAGACTGCAGATGTGTGTCATCCCGACGTGAATCCAGGACGCAGTAGGAGCAAGCATCCAAATGGTGCTGAGGCTTGGAAGCATTCCAGACCCCTAAACTTGGCATACTTTCTGCCCACAAAGTACTTTTTGGACTTTCCCAGCAGAATTTGTTTATTTTTTACCATCCTGCTTCTCAGTGAAGCGCTCTAACAGATGGCTGCAGATTAGAAATAGATTGACTGAAACTAAGCTGAATATTCCAAGCTTTCATCTCAGGGCCATAAAAGCAGTATGAAAAGTGATAGTGATGCAATACGCCACACAGTTATAACAGGGTATCACTTCTCAGGCCCTGGTTGTAATCTCTTTTTTCTCAGAACATTTAAGGGACAAATTCACCAATGTCAGTGAATCTCCACTGGCAGAAGAGTAATAGGAGACAAGAAATAGGCCCACTCTGACAGTCCACGAATGTGTTTTTCGTGACCTGCTGCCTCAAAGACAGTGCGAGTATGGAAATCCTCCACACCTTGAAAACATTCCGTTTAGCTAATCCATATTGCAGAAGAATTGTAATATGAAGGAAAATAAATTGAATTTTCTTACCAGGAAAGTTGCCCATAAAAGAGAGAAGGAGGAGGGAGATTATGGTCTTGCTATCCATGTCTGCTCCCTCTGCCTTCTGCTGGCGAACTGAGAACAAACCCCGCTGTGTCTTCAGACCCACACGGGACTGCTGACACTGCTTTACTCCAGGATTTGCTTCACATGTACATACAGATGGAATTCCTCTCGTCCCTGCCTTTTGGCACAACCAGAACAAGCAGCGGGAAACTCTGAGATGAAACAGCTGAACACACCTGAAACTGAGCAGCACGTTGGAGCCACTCTGCTTGCTGTGAATCCTTCTTAACTCCAAGAAAACAGTAAAATGCTAAGGGAGAATAACATGCTGGTTAAAGCAGTGAGGGAGGGGTTAATCTTCATTGCTTGTCATCATTTACAGCTCAGTACTTGCTTGATTTTCTCTCAGTGCTGAAATACAAGAAGGAATCAATAATAGAGCATTGGCAAAAGTCTAGGTAATTGTGTTATTTGGATAGGATGAGGAAGTCAGAGCATTATAACATTACGATAATGATCTTTAAGAATCTCTTACATACTCTCATCCCCTGTCCCATATAATGCCCAGCAAATCCACGTGCCAGAACAGACCAGGGAGTCTTCCTGTGGCTGAGGACACGCCTGTCTGTCTATGGGCTAGCTGTAGGGACCAGACATGCCACTCCATGTGCTCAAAACCCAGCTGTGGAAATGCTGGGAACAGCCACCATCTCCTCATGTTCCCTTCTATGCCCTTAGCCCTCTTTGGTTTTACTCTGTTCTTCTCAGTCAAGGACAATTTAATTGCTTCTTGCAAGTCCCTTCAGATTTGCAAGCACAAAGAAGCTGTCTCTTATTACGCTTTTTCATTTAACCCTATTGAATACATCTCTTTTTTTCCAGACCTCTTCTTCCCACTTCTTTCTAGGTGTCTCTCCTAAGAGGAAAATTCAGATTTATAGTAAAAAAAAAAAGCATGGATTTGCTGCACCGCTGGTCGCTGTCCCCTGGCTTGTGACCAGATGTGCTCTCTGCAGGCTGCTTTCCAGCCCAGCCCAGCCCTGCCTTCTCTTGTCAAGAACTGCTGGTGATTTTCATATACCTAAAATATTGTATTCAGAAAGGATCCCTGAACCTGAGGCACTGAATTCCATCCAGTGGACGATACAGAACTGTTATGTGTTGTTATGCAAGAGACTGGTAGCTCACAAAATGAACAGATATTTGTGGGTTTGTGTGTGTATTTGCATATTGTGAAATTGGTCATTTCATTAAATGACTAAAATGTTGGTAATTTTAGAAAATGACTGAGAAAACTAGGTAAAAATGTGAGGAAGTATCTAATCACAGTATTCTGATTATTAAAAGTACAAGTAAGAATGTTTTTTTCTAAAGTAAGTATTTAGAAAAGCATTTGCTTTCAAAAGCAGTAAAGCTTGCCGCTCTACAGTCCTGAGATTGTTTTGACAACTGAGGTTATTTCACAAAACAATAGGAAACTTGAGGGTTTTTGTGAAGTGAATAGTTGACAGTAGAAAAGTATCATTGGTTACTGTGAGGACTGGGATAAAAGAACTGTTCTGCATACACCTGTGTATAAGTCTTGCTGAGAAGCTGCTAACATTTCCTGCAAAATATCCCCTCAGCTTTCGGCCATATGTTAATTTGCGTGGAGTTTGACCTCAGTCCTCTGTAAATAACAGGGAGGCACGTGGTTTTGCATTCTCTGCTCTATCTGAACACTTCTGTGACACTGTAATTCTTGCATTTTTGTAATCAGTGGAGGAACCAGTCTTCTAGCATAAATTTTGAGAAGGACAATGTTCTCAGGGAAGACAGAAAACAATCACTCCACCTTACTTAGCAATGTGGATTGGGGGGGAAAACTCTGAATGTTTTTGTCTGACAAATAGTATCGCAGTCATTTGGAAGCTGCTGGTTTCCCTTACGGCCAGATTTCACCATATGGCTGAACCAGTAACACCAGTCATTTAAATACCTTCGGCTTCCAGGTAGTTCCCATTATGACCCGGTGGAATAGCCAGTTGGGTACAGAATATCTATCATTTGAGTCATTTTGTGATTTCATAATATGCAGTTGATCTGAGGAGACCTGTGCGTGTGTGTATATATATATCTCTATATGGTTGTCATATTGCAAATTCCACCCTTCAATAGACATTTTATTTATTTAATTCTATACATATATGTAAGTAACCCCACCCATTCCCCATTGCTTTTTGGCATGTAGCTTTGTCCAGCTTACACTCTCCCCTAATTTCTTCTCTCTTTAATATTTGCAAAGTTGCATAATTGGATTCATTGTTTCTTCTCAGATGCAGGACATCTTTTTAGCCCTTTACTACTCTAAATTTCTGCACTCATCTGATGAATAAGTCAGGCAAAACAAATCCTTTTCCCTAGAGAAGTTTTTAGTAGAGTAAGACTTTTTCCCTTCAAAAGCAACAGTAGGTAGATGGTATCACTAGAAAAAAAAAGAATAATATTTTCTCCTTTTCTGAGTGAACCACAACAGCCTAAATATTGGACTTAAAAATTCAGGCATTACAGAGAGAAAATCTATTTTATACTTCAAGAAGTTTTCAAAATTCAGTAAGATTTTTCCCTATGTCCACAACTCAAAAAAGTAATATCCAGTTACTTGGTAGGTAAAGAGGAAGAAATGAGGAACAAGGACAATCCTTGATCATATGAAATTGCTTTCCGATGATTTCTCTCAAAGAAGAGCTGGAGCGTGTCCTGAGGATGAGCTGGATTTCTGCCGGTGTCACGGAGAGCACTGTATGACTCTATTAGTCGTGTCAACAAGGCCAGGATATGTTATACCTTCAGATAAGGTTCTACTGAATTTCATGAGCAAACAGCAATTGATTTTCCTGTCACTAAATAAGTACTATGTACCTAGTGACTGAGGATATTGTTTGCAGGAGAAATTTGCACTTAAAAAAGAATCCAGAGGTGGAGATTCTTTCTTTAAAAGGTGTCAGGGCTCCTTGTTACAGCTGGGACAGGAACAATTGTTTTTTCTGGAAACAGATTTGCTGTAGTGAACTGTGAACTGTTGCTCCTTCCAACCCAGCAAAAAAACCCACACAGGATATTTTTCAACAAGAAATTGTTTTTATTGTGTTATAATTAATTACATTACCATTTCATGATAAATCCACCTTCTTACATAAATGTATTTTTCCAAAGCAGAATAAGGAAAATTACTTATTCTATATGAATTATGACAGTATGTCATACAAGTAGACATAAAATATCCAAACCTCTTCAGAACATTTACTGTTCCTTTACATCTTGTGCATAAATACCAAATAATTAAGTGTAAACTCATGTCAAAACAAACCAACCAACCAACCCCAACATTATCTTGTTAGAAACCAAAACAATCTCGGCATGAAGCCCCGTAATTTCATGGAAATTCTTAAACTGTCCTAACTATTAAACAGAGTGAGACTTTAGGAGCGAGCTTTCTGTGATTTCATTGTACAGTACTTTGTGCAAAAAAGATCTCAGGCATCATACAGCAAATGTTAGTAAGTTATAGCGGGGAAAAAAGAGATTTAGTGAAACATTGTGAGCCCGAGGCTCATTCAGGCACCTGAGGCAGCAGATTGAGGATGGCAGCACAGCACTGTGCTTCAACCAGCTTTCATTCCCCTGTCATCCTGAACGGGCACCAAGATGCTGTGCCAGACAGCACTCAGACTCGGTGATCCTGTTATTCCTAACAGGTGGATTACCCACTGTCACCAGCACTACCCACTCAGACCTTGGGATGGCGGGCTATCTGCAGGCAACAGTCTCCACGATGGACCCACCTTCTTTTCAGATATTCATGCCATTTATAAGAACTTGTAGGCAAATAGCATTTGGAGAGAAGGAGCTTGCACAAAGTGGGGGCTACTCAAGTTGTGAGAACTGCAGCCAGGTCGCTGAGAGGAACCTAGCAAAGCCCATCCAGTCATTTTAGCTCAGTCAATAAATACATACGAAGGAATAAATGGGAGGGGAGACTCTTAGCAGAGTTGAACATAGAAGAGTTGGTCTAGAAACCCGTCACAACCAGAGAGTTGGGCTATTGTCTTCTTCCAGCATCCATTTCCCAGTATCTTCAGGCAAACATGGGTAGCTTCCTCTGGAGCTGTTTCTTCCCTCAGAGCTGGTTGCGTGAACTGCAACAAGCAGGATTCAAATTATAAAGCCAGTCAGGAAATCTTTCCTTAAGAATGACTGCATGCCCCAGATACCAAGTGCCATAGGAGTTGTGTCTTCTGGAAAAGATGCCTAATGGTGATGGTGGGCAACACCAACCCGGTACTGTGGCTAGATTTGCATCTAATCGGGCATGTGCTGTGGGTACTCTACCTGACCTGCAGAGTTCCCTCTTCCCAACAAAGAAGCCACTTCTTGGGCACATTTGTGGCATAACAAAGAAGTCAATGGCAGAAGGTGTCTTGTTCTTGCTGCGACACCAATACCAGTTTCAACCCCAGCCCAAAGCTAAGCTTGGCCTCAGAAGGGGCTGCGTTCGTGTCCCCTGCGTGTCCCGCATCCCGTCCCCGCACAGAACGCAGTGGTACCTCTTGAGGATCCTGGTGAGGATGAGCTTGACCCAGGGCGCGGAGGGGCTCAGGCAGATCGTCTGTCCCTGCTTCGTCGTGGCGCTGCGG
>KZ506703.1:43298-62365 GCA_002844005.1 Limosa lapponica baueri | reverse complement strand
CCTTCTTCACCTGCCTTTTGAAAACCACAAGTCTGTTTTTCCTAGGAGAAACTAAATCTCCGTACCTACACTCAACTAATTCAAGCCGCCTGTTACACTTCTCTGCACACACAGGTCACTCTCTCTTCAAGGCATTTTGCTAACTTTTGTTACAAAGCAGCAAAGACCCAGTTTTCTGGGAGCTTTTAAGGAAAATGAGATGCATTTTTTCTGAGCTTTATTTACACATAGGTTCAGTTCAACTATGGTCAAAGCACTTTCTTTTGTGATTCATTTTGGAAATAGGATTTTGCACATCCTTTTTTTGCAGCTGATCGTTTTTCTGTCTCCCACAGGTACTTGAGAACGTGAGTGGAGTTCAGCAAATCAAATTATTCCTGGGTCAGGCTGCTGTGTGTCTTGCCCCAGCAACTCAAGTGCCTTGTGTATCCCTAGAGCTTCTAGGTCATTTCTTTGTGCCATGTGTCATGTGTTGCTTTGATCTGTGACACCTTTATGGCTGTGCAGGAATTTAAGATTTGCAAGTGTGTTCTTAGATCTCCCTCCCCCTGCAACTTTCTAATCTTTATTTACTTAATAAATATTTCTTTGCTGTAGAATATACCTCTGAAACTTTAAGAGGTATATTCTTTTAAAATCAGATTTCAGCGAAATGCTCCTGGTTTGTGAAGAAGAGATCTGCTCATGAATCATTATTAGAATGACTTGGAACCAAGCATAGTTATAGTGACTGTTTTTAACTGGCTTGACTTGATTTTCAGGGAAAAATTGACACTGTTTCCTTATAAGAAGACTGTCGGCACAGACAGACTTTTCTTGGAACTGAAGTATGTAGATTATTTTCACTTTCTTTTAGAGACAAGCCAAGTAGTCATGTATTATAATAACATTAACAGAACAGAACAGGAATTAACTGTAGGTAAAACTATACTGGCAGGGATGCCGAGATGGAAAGCAAAATAAGATGATTTTTGAAATGACAAGAATCACAGTACAGTAATCCCATTAGAAGATTTAGTGTCTGAAAACAAAACCGAGTCAGGACTCGGAACAGGTAAGACGAACAGGTGAATCAGTCCCAGTGAGAGCTTAATTAGGTGGCAGCTTAGTGGTACACAGAGACTCTCATTCCTGAGCTTTGTTGCCCACAGATCAGGTAGCTCATGTGGCTGCTGGCTTAGTCTCTCGGGAGGCCAGCTGCACGGGAAGGTTGTATGTCATAAGCAAATGGCGATTGCCCCATGTAATCAGGAAATATCTAATGACTAATTTGCACCCCTTACCAATTGCAGTTTGGTAATGTCATCCTTGGAAGCTGCTGGCTCGTAGCTTTGTCTTTAAAGGAAATTACACGATCAAGACATCTCTCTGTCCTGCTCTGTCATTCCTCCCCTCCCCAGTTTCACCCCTCCAGTAAAGTTTGCATCATTTGGCCAACTTCAGAAGGATTTCACAAAGGACTATCAAGGGCTAGCAGCCAAGTTAGTACAAGTTTGTGCGGAGTGTGTGTTGAATGGGGGGGAGAGAGAGCACCAAACCGGTGCTGCTGTTGAGTTTTTAGTTGAAAACTAGTTAATTATTTTTCATGAAAATTAATTCTCCACTGATGTGTATACGAAATGGTGCATAAAGCTGATGCACATGCAACTTGGGCTTCTGTCTTCAAGACAAAACTTTGTAGCAGAGGTGCTTTTCCAGGCTCTATTTTTGCAGCCTGACTCACCCTTCTAAGCAGTAATAGTAGTAGTCGACCCTGGTAAGTAGACTTGTATGGTTTTTTTGAAGCCAGTAGAGCGGCAACTGAAGAGGCTGGAGCCAGGGAGAGGCAGGGGCATGCTTTCCTTGGAAACTGGAGAGATTCCTTAAGAAAACCATAACACACTTAACACAGCTGTTAAGAATGGAGAATTGCCCACAGGTGCTTGGGGGCAACCACTAAACAGAAAAGTTAGAAACCTTCCCTGGGATCCCCTGAGATCAGAGGGATGGAACCAGCACCACGAGCATTGCACTGTGAGTTCCTGGTATGGCTACTCCAAGGAAGTGCTGTGTTCTTTGCAGGACAGCACTGATGAACACAGATTTTATTTGCATATGTACATTACCATGTTGATAGGAACACACACACTTGAGTCACCTTCATCTATGGGAATCAGGTGCCCTGTCCCACCTTCATAGACCTCTGTGTGGCCATAACTAGTTTTCTCCTAAACATAGCACTCAAGCTGAACAGCAAAACTGAGGCTTACACTGTATTACCAGGAAGAAGGATTTGCCCAGCTGTAGCAAACCGAGGCAATAAACAGGATGATGGACAGATAACCCCGTGCAGGTCATTCAAACTATCACTAGCAGATCCAGCCCTGAATAACTGTGGAGAGCAGATCTGTTGAGTAAGAAATTGTCACTCATACACAGTCAGATTACGTGTTGTTCTTGGGCAGTACACGTGAGTAAGGGCCGTTCCTGTGAAGCGCTGGGTTTTATGCTTGAGTGATTGTTCACAATATCTGAACAGTCAGACTCATTCCACAGTGGTTACTGCTGAGGAAATTCCAGCAGAAGTCTCCAGGGGTGGGAAGCGTGAGTCTGATGTGGACGCGGAGCGGCAATGTGTGGAACTTGGCAGTCAGCTCTCCAGCAGAGGCATGAGCGGAGAGGAGCAGCAGTCAGAGAGGTCATGGACATGCTGAGATGCAGTAGGCACTGCAGAGCTTGATCTGCGAATCAGGCCTGGCACAAGGCTTCCCTGTTCAGCCTGGAGAAGAGAAGGCTCCAGGGAGATCTTTGAGCCCCTTCCAGTCCCTAAAGGGGCTCCAGGAAAGCTGGGGAGGGACTCTGGATCAGGGAGGGGAGCCATAGGAGGAGGGGGAAGGGTTTGACACTGAAAGAGGGGAGACTGAGCTGAGATGTGGGGAAGAACTTGTTTGGTGTGAGGGTGGTGAGAGCCTGGCCCAGGTTGCCCAGAGAAGCTGTGGCTGCCCCATCCCTGGAGGGGTTCAAGGCCAGGTTGGAGGGGGCTTGGAGCAACCTGGTGTGGTGGGAGGTGTCCCTGCCCAGGGCAGGGGGTGGCACTGGGTGGGCTTTAAGGTCCCTTCCCACCCAAACCATTCTGTGATTCTATAAATGGGTCTGTGGGAGTATTTCAGAAGGCAAGACCGCCTGCCTGAGCAAGGCTTTGTACCTGCAGACTTCCAGATCACCTCAAGCTACCCTCTGTGTAGGCTCGCTTCAGTCCAGGTGACAGCAGCAGCAAGGCTGAGCTGTAGATGAACTATTTGGGATTCTACCCTTTCCTCCAGCTCCCCGCACCACCCTTGGTGTGTTTCCTCTTGAAAGTAAGGAAAAGACAGGGGACAGATAGCATCCTGTCAGCCAGAACTTAAAAAGCTGAGTTTTTCCCTGCGGGCTGCCGTATCTCTTTCGTTACAGGTAAGTCTGTCGTGCATTGGCTGCAAGTGATACAGATGTGCTCGAGTTAAGTTTAAATTAGTTATGATGAGCAGTGGTGTCGGTATAGCAAAGTGTATTTCCCTCGTTGAAGTTACTATTCACGATACCCACCTTCCTCAGGTTCTTTGTCTGGAGCTGCTGCGTGGAGATGCTCTGAAATCTCTCCATGTCCTCAGCGTGGTCCTCGGGGTTACTGGAGCTTAGGCAGGCCCTAAGGAGACACATCCAGAGTATTACTACCCACGTGACTTAACCTTCTTCACGTTAGGCAGTTGTTAACTCGTGAGAGGCGGGAAGCGATTCCGTTGCTTTGTTGCCCGCGTTGGCTGCCTGCCTTTCCACAGCAGGTATTTGGCTGGGTGCCCTCACTGGCAGCAGGCCCAGGAGAGCTGAAAGGCAATTAAACAGGAGACAATGTCTCTTTTCAAGTGAGGACTTCTCCTAAGTGCCCCAAAATGAGTTTGGAGGATACATCCCGGGCACAAGTCTTGAGTCAACTTTTTAACATTGCCTCGAAACCATTTAACTTGGGCAATCTCGAAGGGGCAGGGGTGTTTCCTTACAAGTCAGGTGTTTCCTCCAGTGCTTTGATTAGCAATTAATTATGTTCTGATTTGTAAGAGAGAGCTATAAAAATTTCCAGTCACTGTTACCTACTCGTATCTACAGTCATAGGGTACATACTGCTGATATTCCCTCTTATTACTACATTACTTTTTTTCCTATACCAGTACTACGTTCCATAGAATTCCCAAGCTGTGACAGGGTGCTATTCCCTCTGACTCCTCCCATGGATCCAGCTCTGTCATGAGGGACAAACGTATAATATCTCTGCTCGCAGAAAGCCATTACTTTTTAATCTCTGGGAAGAGTTGCTGGAGGTTGTAGCCGAATTCCAGTATCATGCTACGATTTTGTGCAAAAGATGTTTTATATCTATCAGGTGGTTTATTTCCTTGAATTTCCTTGTGTGTTTCTCTAGTTTTGAACTGTTTCCAGTCCCTATTCCCTTGCAAATAATACCTGAATATGTAAGAAATACAAGTGTCCTGTTGTTCAACCTGTGCCACGAAGGATCCCAACTCAGTTTTATCAGCTGCATCGTGGCACACGTCACACACTGTTGTGCACTCATTTCTTTAATACCTTCTGAGCTGTTAACATTTGCATTTAAAAGTACGATCTATAGCAAATGATGGTCAGTATTTTGTTACCCGTCTTCCTGGATCTTCACCTAATTCTAACATTCTGGAGTCCTTAGGTCTGTCTTTTTCCCCTCAACACTTAGAAGTTCTCCTTTACCTGCGCTTGCTGGTGACAATAAAAGCCTGAACAAACACTGTTAATAGCTGCAAAGGAATGTGTTTGTGTTGCTTGGGCATTACCTTAGCAAGTTGAAAGGGTTGGCTTTGACATGAGTTCCTTTGGTAATCATTTCTCTGTTCTTCAGTTTCAAGTGCCAGCTGGCCCTTTCTGAGACAGTTAGTGGGATTGTAGTTCCTGTGACCTTACTTTGTGGGACTCCCGGATGTACAGCAGTTTCAAAAAGCCCATAAATTAACTGACTCTGGCATATCCTGTAACAGTTGACAGTTGTTCCAGTGGTCTAATCTAGGCATGGGAGGAAGGGTGCAGAGCCAGCAACGTGCTGCCACTGTGCTCAGACTTTCTAGGTGGGAATGTTTTACAGTGGTGGGTAAAAATATGTGGGGCTCCCCAGGGAGCATGATCAAAAGATCAATTTTAAAAAAAGTAGGTTTTTTTTTCAGTTTGAAAACTTAAAACAGTATTTTCAGTTCAAGCTGAGCAGCTCATTAGCAGTAAAATGTATGTTTCATTTAAGGGCATTGTTAACAAAGACAAAGTTTTTGCTCCCCAAGGGGACCCCTCAAAGAAGCTATGAAAACAAAGTCCTCCCATCCTTAGGCTTTAAGCCTGGTAGTTTTCCTCAACTGGGAAATGAGTTGTTTCAAAATAATACATAAAAATTTGTTACATCTGTGAATAATTGGAAGAAAAGCAAATATGAGTCTCTTGAAAAATGAACTATTCACTCATTAAAAAAAAACAACCCCAAAGCAACAACAAAAACCCCCAAACCTGGCTTAAGCCAATTTCAATCCAACTAAGTTTGCAGGTTGAGTGGAGCTGAGTAATTTCTGAGGGTGTGCTTTGGATGGTTGTGGTCTTTTGGTTGAAGTGATGGCATCAGTTGAGAAAGCAGTGACACGAGACCCGTGACCATGTGAAAATGGGAACACTCGTTGGAATCACCACAAAACCTTTGAAGTCTTCTCTTATGACATCCCCATTTTAATGCTCTGTGTTACTTTCATTGGTCATGTTGCAATGAAGGAAAAATGAAGAAGTCACACTTAACTTAGAGCCTAGAAGTTAATAAAGCTGCCATCTCAGGGAATACTTTGTTAAAGCACTTTAAGCTCTACATGCAGGCTTATTCTTTGGCATATTTGGACTCTGTAGTAAAATTGATTGGGTTGTTCCTGCTACAAAAAATGCCTGCTCTTTAGTTGAAAGGAAGGAAAAAAATATATTGATAAATCTGCTTAGTTCTCAGTGAATTATCCAAAATAGCATACAAAACAGCCAGAGGGATAAGTATTCATTTCAGCTTGTTGGAGGGAGGTGTTTAGAAAAGGAAGTATTTGGAGGAAAAACATTGATAACATTTTTGATAAGTGTGATCACCACCGAGGTTGCTATCAGTGGTGATCTTCCCCATTATCTTCTATTTCTCTCCTTTTTTTCCCCTCCTTTTTTAAATTTTGAGATTGGTTGACTTCAAATAGCCTCAATACACACAGGATACAGGAACGTGCAAGGGGAGTGCTAAAAATTACACCAACAAATGCGAGCACATTGATTTTTCTTTCTTAAAATTGCTCGTGAGTGCTGGTGTCGGGAGTACACAGGGAGCGCAGAAGAGTAAGTAAGCTAAAGTGATTCTTTAGAAAATAGGCTGCTGAAAAAAGCAATGTCTGATTTGCTTGAAATTCAGCGTTTTCATCTTTGGTGTTCTTCTAAATAGTGAAAATTCCAATAAAATTGAATTGATCTGGACACTGACTGAAAAGAATCCTGTCACTTATCTCCAAATACTGTTTTGCTGTGAGATCAAAGTAGTTCAATTTAGATAAACAGTTTGCCTTTGGTGTTTGAATATATACTTGAATTTAACAAAATCATTGTTTTCTGGTGAAGTTTCTCCGTTTGTTTGAATCCTCATGTTTCTATGCAGCACTGTTCCCCCAGCGCCCTTCCCATCCGGAGGGCCCTGGCTTGTCTTGACAGTACACATCATTCGAAACAGTGTACTCAGTGCCTCTCACCAATAACACGCTCTCGTAGACCCTGTTGACCCAGCACTACCCATTTGCTTCTTGTTCTGTTTCTTTTAATAGTCATTTTAGTAGCAGAAGATGTTTTCCTGCTCTCCTTCATCCCTTCCTCCAAGCAGGAATAACACCACGAGAATTTTTCAACAAGGGAATGGTTCTGTGGCATTTGGCCTGCCAACAGGTCAACCGTGTGCAGGGAGATTTACAGCTCCTTCCCATGTTTCTTACTCAGTCTAGTCTCCTGCTGCTTCGGTGAAAGATTTGGATACGCAAAAAACACAGGTTTTTTTTTTACTGTTAATCTTAACTAGGAGCGCGTGATGCTACAGCGTTCATTATGAACCAGCTACAACAATGCCTGTTTTCTTTGGCTCTCTTCTTACTAAGATCGTGTTCACGGTGTGCAGGGCTCACGTAAACTGCTTCTCTTTTGTAGAATGACGGTCTTTGCTGCCAGAGGTGAAGTACCAAAGAGAGCGAGCCCGGAGGGAGCGATAGCGAAGTGCAGCCTCGTGCACTCCACCTCTCACAACAGGAACCTGAGGACACGGGGACTCCACCTGGCTTAACTTGCTGGAAGAGGAATTAGCAGAAAGTGGGGAGTTGGTAGAATTTTGACAACAGGAATTCAGCGAGTCAGCAAACATGTTTTTATTGGCTTGGTTACTGGTCTGCTGCTGGCAATGCCTGGCTTAGTCAGCCATGAACCAGCCCCCACTGCTGTGCATTTGTTTATCCGTTATTGATAATTCAAACACAAGGCTCTCAGGGCGGCACATTTCTTGATAAGTCAGTGGCTTGGTGACTAAGTGCTTTTCACACCAAGATCTGACACCTGCACGGACAACTCTTACTTTTCAGTAAAAGCAACTCATCTGTGTTAGATACAGGTTAGTGCTTAAGGAGAGACTGTGGAGGTTGATGGTCCAGGGGTTCTGGGGGAAGTACAGGCCATTTAATGAAAGAGAATAGAGCCTATGTGTCCATATAGTGGATTCTGCTTGACTTTAAGCACGCCCTTCTGCTTCCAGTTACAATGGGCTGTCCAGAAACCTTTCCCAGACACCACGTGGCACAGAGGTGCAAATTAAATTTGGGCTCTGGTGCTCTGCTTGCAAATATCGTGAACATTTGTTCTGATTTGGCAGGAAGAAGGAAGTGAAAGTATATAGGGTGTATTCAGATGTTAATCTAGAATTACTTTCCAGGGCCATCTGCCACTGTCCCAGCAACATAACTTTTCAGAGGGTCAATGCCAGACCATTTTGTGAGGCAGTTCACGCAGCAGCACTGGTTAAGCCAGGATTTCTGAATAATACTGAGATCATAGCATTGCAGTTCGTAACTTGTCAGGAGATTGTCCAGGACTTTGATTCAAGGAGGTATGATTTATCCTGACCACAAGGGGTTTTTCCCTATGGAAAAAAGGGAAGGTTAATAACTTCTAGAAGCTTCTGGTGGGTAAAATTATTTTGTGGAGGGAACCTTAGACTTAGACTTGGGCTTTAGACTGTTCGGTCAGTACTGCTCCCAATGGTAGGCATTAGCATCTGTAGCTGACGTGACAGAAATTTGGAAGCTTGGGCAGGAGCTCTTTTTGCCGGTAAAACTGCTGAGTAAACTGAGTAAGCTGCTGACCACTTTCCTTTTTCACTCAGCCAGTGTAATAGTTTTGCAATAAAAGCAATTCCAAAGTAAGTCTTGTGTAACAGGATGAGAAACCTATCAAACTGCACCTCCGCACTTCTGTGAAGTCTTGGAGATTTCTAGACTTAATGAAAATTTAGTGTCCCCCACAGTTCTGAGGGGAAGATCAATGTGCCCATCTCCTCCTTAGTTTCTGTTGTGTTCTGAACTGGGGAGCCTGCAGCTAGCCTTCCCCTCACAGCAGAACTTTAATGTTTGCTCTTCCAAAAAAAACTGGTTTCACCCCTAACGGCACACATCTCACAGGGTTTTTTTGGAAGACTTCTAGCCCCTGTTTTAGAACCTCATAGCTTATTTTGAACCTTCTCCATTGCTTGGATTTCACAGTATCATTTTCTTTTGATTTTAATTCCTTTCGTCTGTTTTCTTCCACCCCCCTCCACTCCCACCACTCCCACCAGCTCCTTCACCTGTTTCACCTGGTTCCCCCCTGGAATGCGAGCTGATGGTGTATCTTCTTTGCAAACTGAGTCTCCTTCTCATACCAGTGTCACCCTTTCTTGTTATTGGAGATTAATCCAAGTTTGGGGGTTCAAAGGGCTTTTTCAGTTGGAAGAAAAGATTTGTTGATGGGATTAGATACTTTTCATGTAACCCCGTGTATTTATTATCCTGGGCAACGCATTCCTTTCTTAAGGAGCCAAATGCCAGATGTAGTTTCCTCGCTTCAAATTCCTTTTGTCCAGCACCTGGCAAAAGCCTTGTCTTCGTGGTTTTTTCTGCTGCACCAATTCCACCTGCACTGGGCTCTTGTGTTTGCGAGGCTCTGGTGCTTGTTATCCCTGCCTGGTTTCTCCCTGCGCTCCCGTTCTCCCGCCGATGTCCAGCCAGGCAGGAATTGTTCCTGTAAAGCCAAGTTCTGAGCTGCTCCCATGGCTGTTGTCCACAAAGCTGGGTTCATCCTGCGGGGCTGCCCCCATCCTGTCCTGATGGTCGTGGTGGAGTGGCCTGCGTGATCCCGTTACACAACTTCCACAAACCACTGGAGAGATTCTTGCTGTCTCACACTAGGCTTGCATGGGCCTAAAACAACTTGTCTTGTCTTAATGCTTTGACCTTAGTCTAAAACACAGAACAGTTTTTTGAGGCATGTCTTTCAGCCCTTCTTTCTGATGGTGTTTTCTGAGTGTTTCTTTGTTCTCGTGTCCTGTATTTGTATTACAGAATGTGAGAGACAGTAATCACCCAGTTACCGACATAATTACACCTTCATCCTTGTATAGACTGGAGGTATCAGCATTTCCCACCCCAAATCTGGAGATGTGACTGTTGGACTCCCATCAGTTTGCCTCTGAGGGAGGGTGAACAATGTCTTGCTGTCACCACCTACTGCTGCCTCTTGTCTGTGTGCTTTCTTTCATGGGTGTGATTTTCTTGACAGTGGGGAAAAACAGCTAAACCACATCAAAAGCCCTGAACATCTCCAACCAAACATTAGTTTGCCAACATGCTGCTTTTAGGTGGGCAATCTCTGAGAGATTTCCTGCATTGCATCGAAGAAACAGGAATAGCAAAGCTGTTGGGGCACAGAGGGAACCACAGACCATCATCAGCAGAGTGTTGAGCTACAGTGGCACATTGTCATCTGTTCTACAGGTTGTCCCCTCATCACTTGTACAGTCCATTTTTCATTATGCACCAAGTTTGAAAACACCAGCTATTTGTTCTGTGCAAGCTCTCTTGCATAATTATTGAGAGAAAGGTAGCTGAATGCTAGTAAGGGCTCTTACCTCTGTCTATGTCACTTTTGTTTATCCTTTCCCTATTTCACCTATATTTTACTTGAAAGTCAGGTTCCGTCTTTTTCCTGGGTGACGTAGGGGGACTTAGAGAATTGACTTCCAAATATGGAATGTTTTCCAGATTTCATTTCTTGCAGAAATGCTAATAAAAGCTTTCCCATTTCCCATATGGAAAATAAACAGCTGCCTGCCCCTGCAGAAGTCAGAGCAAGAAGTGGTCAGCTTCCCTGCTTGGTCGATTCCAGTGGGAGAAATGGCCCAGAAACATTAACTTCTAAGCTGCAAAATCTTCACAACTTTTCTTATTGGGTAGATCCTGAGGCACCTGTGAAGCTTGAAGAAATTCCCCCAAATTCGTATCACTAAGATACTGTCAGCTTCCAGTGAGCTCTGGCTCGTTAGGAAGAGTTCTGCTGTGCTCTTGTTTATGAAGAGCTGAGTTCACAGCTGGAAAAGTGTGAGTGCTACTTAAAGAAATACCAGATGCACACAAACAAACAGAGCTGCCAGACCCTCGGCAGCAGCGTCTGGAGCACTACCCTGAGGACAAGTTACAGTAAATCATATGGGGCTCACGGTATTTCAGAAGGACAGTGACAACTGCAGCTGACTGCATTTTCTATCTCACCGACGAACACGTTTTAGATGTTCCTGTCTCAGTAAATAAAAATTAGAGGCAGGTGGTATTCGACATGGACTAAAAGCTCTCTGCTATGTTGCAGGGTACTAAAAAAATACTGGCTTGTCTTCTCCCTTCCAGATGCAAAACGTGACTGAGTGCACTCATGAGATCTTTAGTGATCTTACTTATTCCACGTTTAAATAAGTACACAGAATCTGTATTTCCTTGCATCACATTTGATCTCTAGCAATGCTGCCAGGTGCGTTTAACTTTAATCTTTTCAGCCATAGGACCTAAAAAAAAAAAAAAAAAGGTTTTTTTTCTGTTTTCAAAATACCTTCCTTCTGGAGTTCTAAACCTACTTGGTTACTTATAAAACTGCTTTAATGTTTGAGGTTTTTTTATCAAGTAGATGGGCCAGATGTGAGAGGTTTCTAGGGGTCAGATCTAAAAGCAGGATTTTCATAATGTCCCAGATTTTAGACCTTATTTTGAGGTCCTTCTGGTTTCCAGGGCCAAGTGAAAAAGTTCTTATTTGTATTCCCTACCTCAAAAGACCGATTTCCCTTCATAGTTGACTGTAGAACCTGTAGTTAATCTGTTGAGACCTGCAGAGAACATCACCGGTTTTTGAGCCAATTGACAGGCCTAAGTGCAGGGCTCAGGGAGGTAAGTATAGGAAACAGGAGAAAGTTGCAGCCGAGTCAGACATTACTTGGATGAAATTGGATTTGCTTACAAAGAAAGCACAAAGTTATTTTTGCCTGGACACTTGTAGCAAAAAATGTAATTACACTATTTTTTGCAGGCAGCAATTAGCCCCGGGTGTCCCTACTGTTTTCTGAGGAAGGTGTTCTCAGTGCTTTGCTTGGCTGAACACGTGTATTTGTTTATATCCTGCTTCATTTCCATCTCCAACCTTGTCTTCCCAGTATGTGGGAAGGAGATGTTTTCCAGCCTGGTGCCTGATCCTCTCCCCTGCATGCCCAGATTTCTTTCCCATGGAGATGAGGATATGGCAGGGGACACTGAAAATCCAGATGTTGCCCTGACAGGGAGTCGGGATGCAGCTGGATCTTTTGTGCAGCTCCAAGAGTTGGGGAGTGCTCTCAAACCTGCCATTTTAGATGGAGCTGCTGGGAATGGGTATTATCCAGTCTGGCTTATGTCTACCAAAGGTTTTCAGGAGTGAGTTCTCATGCGTTGTTCCTATGGAATTTGCAGAGCTAACCGCAGCGATTATGAGAGCCGCTGACGCAGCAGCTATGGAGAGGAATGCAGTCCCATTCTTAAGAAGCATTAAGGATGGAAACATCCCAGAACACGTTTGTTTCGGGTAGGCAAATGCTAGTTGGAGGCTAGTTCTGCATGGAAGCAAGGTGTCTGTGGATTAGATAAATCAAGCAAGTCTTGCTCATAAAACAAGTTTCCTTGTTTGAAAATAAATATTCCAGGACACAGATCCTCCAAGGCACTTAGATATCTGCTTCCTGTCTACAAAAGGGGGCTGGGTGTCTTCGCAGACTGTGGACAATCAAACCTGAGCTGTCGGATCTGTTCAGCAATCTCGCCTAATGCTGTGAAGCCTCAAAGTATGGATGCCGAATCTACTTCTCAGGCTGCTCTCGAGGCGGTGCAGTTTTCAGCCTGGCGTGGTGATGTGAGATCTGCTATTTCTGGCTCACGGTCATATGATGGGCTGTCAGCGATTCCTAACGCAGAGGGCAAGTATCCCACCTCTAGCTGCATAGATGGCTGCAGACAGTATATAATTGTAAATTATTGTCACTGAGGAAATAGATCTGTGTGTCACAGGTTTGGTGTTTCTATAGAACTGTGTACGTTGTCTTATGGCAGTCAAAAAGCGCCTAGAGTTTTAGGAAGCATTTAGAAAGGAATTGTGGGGAAAAAGAAGAGAAAATATGAGAAAATCGCATTGCTTTCAGTGTGTTGTGTTGAAAGCAACCAAATGCATGTAGTTCTACAGCGTGTGATTAAACGCTAGAATTCATTGTCACAAGAGGCTGAACGGGCCAAAAGTAGATGGGTTTGAAGAAAATGCATTGTAAGTCCTGCAGATAGGCAGCTGTAACGGTACAGAGTTTGCACTTGAACCCTTATTAAGCATTAGGTCTGACCAAAGGAAAACAGCTTATTCCTTTTGTAATTTCCAAATTGCACTTAGATTCTCAGCAACTCTCCCGGATTCTTCCAGATTCTTCCACGCATAGTATCTTCCCCTCTAGAAATCCACAGAAATTCTGAACTCATCTGTGCACTGACTGGCACTAGTAGTTATTATTAAAAATAATTGACTGCAGGTAATACTAAAATGCATTTTGATGATGGTTTTCAACAACAGGGATCTCAGGCTTATTTTTATAAGTGCCAAAATTCTTGTTTCACTTCTGCATACAGAAACAAAATGCCTATTTGCTGACCAGAGTTTTCCACAGAAGTCTGTATAATTTCCAAAGGACCCATTTCCCGTGGAGTCGCTCATGATATCCTGTTATAAACAAGAATAAATGCACCACTTGGAACAAGTCTGCACTATCAAGCCAGTGCTACGTGCAATTTTCCTGGGATTTTCCCATGTTATGTGATAAGAATATAAGAGGTGCAGTCATTTCCAGAACGGGAAGCAATCCATAAACAAAAGCAATTAAAGCACGGATAATGCATCTGTCACCTGATACATTCTGGGGAGTTCGTGTTAGTCACTATTGAGCACAGACAGAGGAGCGGTGGCCAGCAAACCGGTGTTCGTGTTCCGTTCGCCTAAGGAAGAGTTGAAAGTATTTTTCAGGGACTTTCCAGTATTTCTTTCAATGACTTCCTCTATGGTTTGCAGTGTGTATACACTAAAGAGAAATATACTTTTGGTATTGTAAGAACAGTAACACTGAAACTTGAGGGAACAAATTCCAGTGCGTGATTGAAAAGGCTCCTGATACAAGAGCAGAACCAGAGGAACCAAGCGTGGGAGAGGGAGTTTGAGGATAAGGAAATGACATGAGGTTGTTGTTTGGCTGGTAGGTTGTTGCTACTGGCCTCTTGCCCCCACACTGAAATTGTTGGTGAGGGAAGGAAGAGAAAGTTGTTTGGAAGGAGGATGAAGTAAAGGACCAAGAAAATAGCTGAGGACAGAAAGGACCTGCAAACACCTCTGCTACATTTCTTTGCAAGGAGGGCAGTGGACAACTGAAGTTTAAGGGTCCTTCCTTTCCTTGTGGTGCAAATGTCCTGACTCTTACTGCCTGGTCACCTTTCTGGTGTGTTACACAGATGTGTGTGCATGCACACACATGCACAAAGACACTAAATAGCTATGTGGTTTCAAAGGGTGCAGTTTTCTCCTATGGCTTCTGCATGGCCTTATAACTGAAGGGCCACAGGGCACAAGGTTTGGAGTTCAGATGGCTGAACGCCTCAAACTGATGCCAAAATAATATGGGTTGAGGAGAGGATTGACATCAGTCTTACTGAGAAGGGTCTTCAGGAGGAAGCAAGCCAAAGACAGCTCTTATTTTATGTTCCCAAAGTTACCTGTCAAAAACCCTTCTGCTGTTTTAAGACTACCTAGATCGTAGGTAAAAAAATAAAAGTGTGCCTGCCTCAAATAAACAGGTATGCACTAGTTTAAAGCAATAGGCTTTGAGCCTATGCCCTCTCTCTCTTATTCTCATTTCCTTTCCTGAAGATGCCCAACACATTGCTGCCTTTCATTTGGCCACTGTTGCAGTTTGAGCTGATGATTTCAGAGAACCAAAGAGCATGGGATTTTTATACTATTGTCTTACAAACAGCACTGGGACTCCTGTGGGAAGAGGCATTACACCTGTGAGAGCTGTGCTCTCCAACAGCCCCCGTGGGACAGGGGATAGGGTGGTAACAATATGAAGCATCCTAGATTTCCAACTGTGAGGCTCATGTGGACATTGGCTGGGTTTAGGCATCAGAGGGTAAGACTCACTTGTCTGCAAGGTACTTAAATCAGGAGCCTAGCCCCACAGCCCACCAGTCGCCAGGGACTGGGAATAGCCTGAGGAGAGGAGAGTGAGCATTTTATCCTGCCCTAAGACTTTGTTACTGCATTTGGTGCTGTCAGGTTACCATAGCAGGGTGAGAAAGGGTACCAGGTACTAAAAATTCTCATTGCAGTTCCAGAAATCAGCCTGAGCTGGCAAAAATGAAGCAGACTGTTCCCAAGTAAAGCAAATGAAAACATAAAATAACAGATAACAAACAAGGTGTTGTTTCTTTTTTTTAAGAAAACATTTAATAATACATTGTTAGGAAAAATTACATGCTCACAAGCAAATTCTGTATAGGTAAGATGCAGTTTTTTCCATTAGCTGATTGAGTAGCTAATTAGACACAGAACCAATTCCTTGTACAGAGCAATGAGATTGTGAATATTTCTTAAGAAGTTAATAGTAGGGATGGAAAATCCAGTAGAAATTAAATAAATTATCATCGTTTTATCTCTTACATAGAAACAACTCAATAAATACATTTATAAATATCACGGAAATCACAGTAGATAAGTACCAAACCCACTGTCTTATGGATTCTGCAGGCTAGATTTTTAAAGTCAGAAGTGACAGTTCCCAGTCTAGCCACAGGCTGACTGCGGTTCAGGAAACTCTTGTTGACACAACATACGAGCGCACTCCAGGGGAGCAGGAGGAATTACCAGCTTGCTGGTCTAATAGCAAAATAGTAAGGCTTAGTGTAAATAATCTGTGCGGTAAGTGCATTGCACTTAACTAGTTGTGTTTGGCTGAAACAGCTGCCAAAGGTTCTTCATTTCCTTTAGCAAACCACTTTTCCTGTTCAGCATCTTCAGTGTCAGTGACCAGCGTGTCCCACAGACAACACTGGCCACTTTGAAAGACTTTCTTAAATAGATGCACTTAAATAAATAAATAAACAAACAAATAAATAAATAAAATACTCCATAATTAACATAATAACAGCGATGCAGGAGGTGGAAGATGGTTCACTGCCCGAACGATGCTTTTCCCAGATGTTTCTCAACGGAGGAGCGGGAGCAGTTCCCAGGTTTTTTCTGTGCTGGTGTCTCTTAGAGTGGGGAATCGGAGTTGAACTGAGCCCTGTGAAGAGGTGAGGAGAGAGAACCATTTAAAGGGAGGTTCAAGAACAGTTGTCATTGCTTAGCACTGCCTGAACAGTTAAGGATGAGCAGTCTGTTCCCAACTCTCTGTGCTTGAGGCTTATCTATCTATATCTATAGAGTCTTGAGGCCTCTATCTTCAGGCAGTGAGAGAATAAATTCGTTGTTTCAAAAGCCATTCCTGAAATCCCAGTGTGTGCATATCTGGTGCCCAGCTAGGAGACTTCTGCGGCATGACTTTCTGCATTAGCTCCCATTAAGAAACTCATTAACTTGGAAATACAAATTCTTAACATAAGCTACTATAAGTAAGGGGAAGATGAGAGGGTTTTAAGCCTCATTTTTCAAAGGGAGCCAAACACTTTTGTATTCCCTTCCCTCTGGATGGAGTTGCTGGTACTCAAAGGTTTAGTAGAGACGTATTGGCTTGAACAGGGACCCTGCAACAGGGTCAGAAAGACTAATTCTATAATTAAACAACAAGTTTCCTTGGAAACTCATTGGAAAGTGTCACTAAGGAATCCTACAAATTGGCTTTTAGGGGGAGTTTCACCACCGGGGTGCCCAAATTGAGAGGGGACAGGACTTACTTGGCCAAAATTGCCTTCACGATCAGCTGTACCCAGGGAGCAGTGGGCTCCAGGCACACCTCTCTGCCGTCCTTCAGAGTAGCTCTGCAAAACAGGGAAGAAAGAAAAGTCAGGAAACTACTGCAGGGATTTGCTTTACTCACAGAACATCATATGCATTTTTAGATTAGTTAGTATAAATTCATCCCAACTGCTCTAGGTTAGACATTTTGTTAGACGTGTTCCACAACTGAGGAGGCTGAAACTGTCCCGAAGTTGCGAGTCCATGTGCTGGCTCTCAAAACAGTCACACATTCCCCAAAATCTTTCTCAATATGGACGGGAACTTGCTTTGAATTTGTTTACATTAGTAAAGCTTTCTTACACAAGGACTGAAACCTCCACTGGTGAAAAGGTGTTTCACCAGTGTCAGGATTTCAACATTTTAGTCCCTCCTCTGTGCTATTCAACACCAGATTAGTTTCATTGTTTCCCTAAACCTGCTTGTGGGAACTTCATTTTTTTCTCTGCGACTGATGCAGACTGTTTTAGAGGGAGTTTTGCCTGCCTAAGAAATGCAGGGTTAAAACCACTTTATTATCTCGTGTATTAAGAACTGACCAGTCCTTGAAATTCATGTTCTACCACCTGAAATATTTAACACGTCCCATGACAGATAAATAATGATCAGTTCAGGAACACATACGGTCATAGAGATGATGAAAAACCTGGTGTATTATTTAAAACCATCTCTCTCAAAAGGATACCCAGATCCCGCTCCCTCCCATCGCTCCTAACTCTGGGACTCGTCAGGAGGAGTAAAAGCCCCCGCAGCGGATGTTGGTGAGAAAGAGGGAGGCTCGTGCAGAGCTACTTACATGACTTCAACGTTCTTGCAGTGGGGGCCGCTCTGGGTCAGCTTCACGTCCTGGATGGATTTGGGAGGGATGAACCTGGAGTGCGTGGCGATGCACTGGCACCGGAGCTCGGTCCCCATCCTGGCCAGGGCCCTGCCTGTGAGCAGAAAAGAAAGATCCTGGTTTGAGAGGCTGTCTTACCATCCCTGTGCCAGGCATAGAGCCCGACTGCTCTGTTTTAACATCATTCACAATTAAAATACTGCATTTGTCCAAGCTGCCTAAATCATCACAGTATAAAGAACAGTTCCTTATTTGTCTCAGAGGAGCTGATGCACATTTAGAACTGAACTAATGCATCTTTTTGAAATAAACCCACACATTTTGTGGTTGCTGGTACTGACGGCACTGTACACTCAGTTGCATCATTTCAATATCTGGATCGACAAGCTGGCAGCTATACAGAAGACAGAGCCCTGGATATTTTCATTAATTGGAGACTTGTCCATGCTCCTCTGTTGATATTGTTTGTTCTCCATTCCCAGCCGTACATTGCTTGCTTGAGGCAGTATGGTCATTAAATAACAAATATAAGATCAGAAGCTGTTCTTTGTGTGGGAAGGGAGAGAAACACCCCAACACTGCAGAAGATCCTGTCTGTGCTGCTCACACTTTGAGTCAAACATAGAAACAGAGCCAATTTCAGCTGCATCCTTAAATTTTTTCCCACAAGATGTCAGTAACTCTTCAGTGCAAGGGCTACCTGGGAGATGCTGAAAAATCTCTCCAAAGAAACTACTTTGCTGCAACAAATATAAAGCTGCCTTTCTGCGAGGACAAGCATCTGGGCAGATGCCTGGAGAATATTACAGCCTGGGGGGGTCTCGGGAGGGATTTACTTGCCTTGAGACAGCGCCACGGAGACGAGGAGAAGAGCCAGGGCAGCCACGAGTTTGCCGTGCATGGTCAGAGAGGAGGTTTTGGCTGGGTTTTTAGCTGTGGGTCTGTGGAGCGGTGGCCTCTCTGGTCCCGGAGGGTTGCGGATGCTGTCTCTGGGCCATGCGTCCTGCTTATATAGGGGTTTGTGCCCAGCCCCGGTGCTCTGCCGGCAGCGGGGTTGCGTTAGAGGAATTTCCCAGACGGGGCAAAACTGAGTCACATGACTGTTGTGAAACGCCTTCCTCGATGACGAGGAGTTATTCTGCTATTAATAAGGTATTAATTTATTAAAATACTGATAGATTAGCCATGCATTCCGATTCCTTTTGTGGAATTTTGTGAATTTTGTGCTTTTTCTGATGCCTGCCCATATTTGGTAAAAGAACTTTAGGAGGGTTTCAGTTATGTTTATGCTATAACTTTGTATTGTTTTCTTCAGGGTAATAACTGTTCTTCATAGGGATGCCAGATTCAGACTTGAGATACTTAATTTCTTCTCTCCATTGATGGTGATAGCTTCTGCTTATCTGATTTTACATCTGTCGGGCAGTGCTGAAATCACTGAAAAGCTTTTTCACTGGGGTCAGGATTTTACCTCAGCATTATTTTGACATTAATGATTTTATTTTTGTGTTGTTTTCTTTTTTTTCTGTTCACAGGGCATCTTACAAAGTAAATT
>KZ506703.1:4914-16171 GCA_002844005.1 Limosa lapponica baueri | reverse complement strand
TTCCAACTCTAACCATTCTATGATTCTATGATTATTTCTAGTTTATATTTACTATCACAACTCTAGCAGAGCGTTGTGTTGCATGTGACTGTGATGGTATAAAGTGAAAACGAGGAGGCTGGAGGCAGAAGAGCAGTTGGTGCCAAAGGTGAGTAGCTCACAGATGTGCCTCGTGTCCTTCAGACCGTGAAAATGTGTCTCCAAAAGGCAATGTGGGTACATTGCACCTTCGCTGTTTTTCCGGGCCCCATCCTCAAGCCCGTGTACCAGCCATCACTCATTTTGAAATGAATCACTCCTTGTGGGGACATCCAAAGGCCGTTTTCGTGTCATTCTTTTTGTTGGAGGCAGGAACTTGGTAATGAGTTCCAGCAAGACAATAAAATCATACCCGCAGCCTGTTGCAATCTCGTTGTGTTGCACATCCAGTGTCATCCACTTCTCCATGGCTGGCACGCAAGCAAGGACACTGTCATTTGGAAAGAGCAGCGCAGTCCCTTGTTAAGGAGAGTGGGGCAGCTTCCCCCCTGGGAGCGGCAATTAGCATTTCTGCTAATGGAAGATGCTTCTGCTCTGGGCAGGCAGCGTTTCACCACCGCACAGCCCGAGTTCCTGCTGTAGCTCATCAGTGGGTTCAGAATGAGCATCTCTCCCTCTAAGAGGATGGGTAGGTGGATGCAATAGATCCTCTCTTTCAGCATAAACCCAGCAGACACGTATAATAAAAGTCAGGAAAGGCAGGGAGTGCACAAACAGGGTTGCTAGCAGCATTTGCAGCCTTACCAGATGGAATCTTACCAGATGGCATCCCCTGCCATTGGTGCAGGGCTTGCAGCAGGTTGTAAGAGCCCAGCACCAGCAAGCACGTCCCATTTTCCTATTTTTGAAGAGCATCTAGAATAACCTGAAGTACAAACTTAGCCAAAGCCCAGCTTTTGCACACTGCCTCAGCAAAAATGAATAACAGTCGGGGTGACTCAGCCCTAGGGTGCTCCTCACGCTGGTGCTGAGCCACGGCTCTCCGAAATCCAACGGAGCCTTTCCACACCCTGCCCCGCTCTTGCACAACCAGCAGCCACTCGCTGGTGTCCCAGAGGCCTGAATCACAAAGCTAAGAGCAGAATCTGCATCTGGCGCTCCTGTTGCCGTGCGGGTACGCGAGTACAGAAGTTTTGTCTAAGGCTCACCCCAAGGACACAAAATCCCTTTGTGAGAAGATAACGTAAATGTGCATATTTTCTAGCTGGTGTGACGTTAACACTCTGCAGGCAAGTTAACAGCACAGCCTTTGATATGTGAAGTTGTACCCTTGAATCTGCATGTGGATACTTAAATAAGTGGTCTGATTTTCACACTTTTAACCTCTGTTGAAGTTGCTGGGTAGCTGTGAGGGCAATAATCAAGGCAATGCCAGTATCTTACTTCAGAAGTGCCCATGGGAATGTATGGACCCATTAGGAATTTTCAGCTTAAGTCAAGTCCCTCGTGAAAGAAAAATATATAAAGGCAACCCAGGACAAAATGAGCAAGTAGTTTAGATTTGTTTCACGTATCTGGTGTGGAAGATGGATAAACCCAGAGAAAAGACAGTCACGTGCCTAAAGCATTACCCTGGAACCCCAGAGATTTCAGTCCAGCTCTTGGCTCTGGTGCAGAGTTTTGGGACTCTGGGATTAGGATCTGCAAAGATCTCATCAAAGATGAGGCTGTCACCCTCAAAGGTCATTCCAGAGCAAATTAATTATCTCTGAAGATTAAGTTTCATTTCTTTGTGGCTGACTTCTCCTCTATAATATTACATAGCTGCATAGATTGAAGCTGCCTGTCTCCCAGGAGATGTGTGAGTTACTGTGAGTCTTCTCTGGAGGTTCAAGAAAAAGAAACACTCTTTTTTGTATATAAAAAAAAAGTATACAGCATGAAGGAAGTTAGTTTAAAAGCCTTGAGAAGTGAGTGATTAATGTTTTGTGGTTTTTGTTTTTTTTTTAAAGAATATATACACTTTAAAAAACAGGAGCAGAGGATTGCCATGGGTTACCTGATTGAATAACGTACTGGCACAGTTGTTGGACACAAGTACAGACCTCAGACAATGTAAGCCAAACTGGGTTATCTTTTTGCAAAAGCAGGATTTGTGAGTTACCAAGTATACTTTAAAGTATGGATCTAGAAGACCTTTGAAAGAAACAAAACCTTCGTTTTGTGTATTTTGCATGAAAAGATGCAAATTATGGGTATGAGCTTATCTTTAGCACTTCAGGCCCTTCGGTCTTTTAAAATGGGCACAGAATGTGTTATTCAGACAGACAGAGGCCTCCTTTCTTCCTTTCTGAAAGAAATCTACCATATAATCCTCTGGAAAGGATCCAAGCAATATATTTCACCCTCATCACATTTCATAAACAAATAAACTAACACAGGAGAAAGCATTTGGGTTGGATTGGGGTTTTGCTCCACACCTTAGAGCCAGGCAATTCAGCTACGGGTGACACACGGGTTTTTGGTGCAGCCCAGTTTGTTTTCGTAGTAATGCCAGAGGTGACACGGGTCACGCTTCTGCTGCAGGATTTGCATGATTTACTTCGCTTTTGAATTGTTGGGGATTGCAAGGGTCTTATTCACCCCCCTGAAGTCACCCAGGCGATTTCCCTGTCACACTCTCCACTTGTGTAAACTGGTATTTCCCTACCCCCCCCCGGCTCCCCATCTCACGTGCCTTAACAAGCGAAAAGCACTCCAGGATTTTCTTTTGGTATGTGATAAGTGCACACTTCAAGCATCAAAGACGTTAAGTTCCGCCACCTCTGCCATTTCTACAACATCAAATCCCTTTCACATGTGCGTAGTTCACTGGTCTTTCGAATTCAGGAGCTTTGATGGTGCTGTTTCAGGAGGTGTGAAACAGGTGAACATAATAAGCATCTGATCATTTAATGACCATTAGAGGCTATGGGAATATTTCACTTCAAAAAGCCTGAGATGAAGCATTCTATGAGTAGGCAGTGTTAAGAAGGGGATGTTACAGAAGGAGATGAACTGAGACTATTGTTATTTACACCAGAAATAAATTCATAGAATCCATTTGAAAGTATCTTAATTTAAACACAGATTGCAAAGCAAAATGTCTCCCCTGCTATTACTTGAATCCCAACATTTAAGTGTTTCTAGATTTATTTCCAATTAATATCAACATAATTTTTTATAGCTTGAGTGAGACAGCAACCAGCAAACGCTATCAGGAGTCAGTGCTCAAGCTTATAGCCAGTGGGCAAGTTACCATCAGGTGGGCCTCAGGGTGGGTGGGGAGGTGCCAGGAGAGGCTCATCGGGGCTAATAAGGCCAACTGGGGCACCCAGCAGGCAACCTCTGGTGTGGTGAGATCCCCAGTGCTGGAAATAATGGTTTCCCCTGCTTGTCATTGCTAGAGGAGTTCAGTGAGGTCATTAAAGAACCCAGCAGGAAATACTGAAGAAGCAAAACTTAGTAAGACTCGACAGCCTTTCTTCCTTCAGCTACAGACTGCAAAAATTGACATTTCAGCTTATGAGACCTTCTGTGACCTTTCTGAAAGTCTGATTTCTTCTCCAATCTTACCCAAATGGCTGCAGATGCCATTGGTTTTGCCAAAAGCTTGAAAGCGGCATGATTTTCAGAGTGCACCTTCATTTCTTTTTGTAAACTGGGTATGTCTGAATCTCAAAGGTGGTACCAAAAACCCCACCATCCTTTGGAAAAAGCCTTGTCCATGGATTTCACCATTCCTTAGGTTCTTAATAATTTTGTCACACAGGTTTTAGACTAAATTTATTGATATTCCCAAGTAAGAGGTGTTACATAGAGGCAGCTTGTTACTATTAACAGCTATTGCACATTTTTTTTTCTAGGGAAATTGCTTTTCCTGTTGTAGCAGAAAAAAAGAATGAAGGAGTATTCCCCCCTTGACATCATGCACAATGAAATTAAGTATTTCCCCCCACATTTTGGTCTGGTATTTATTTTTGAACAAGATATAATAACACACTGGCAGGGCATGTTGATAGCACCAGAAGTGTTGTCACTGAAATGCAACAGAAATGTAGAATAAAGCCTACAATAAAAGGCTTGCCTCTCCTACAGATTTTGAACTGCATGCTTAAAAGCTTTCCAGTGTATTTTAGGGTTCTTCCCTAATAACAGTGTCTAAACATGGACACTTAAATTGTGTTCTTGAAGATTGCTTTGAACAGGAATAGGATACGCTGCTGCCCACGTGACATTCAGAGCTGCTGACAAAGAGGTGCTTGTGTTTTATTTTTATGAGAAACGGCATAATTTGTGATACAGCATGGAAAGTAACCTTCAGGAACAAGCTACTGCAGGCCCACACAAACCACCCAGGAAATAGCAAGCTGCTGACTGGCCCACGAGCCTTCTCTTTTCAGCACAAGCACTGTGTTGTGGTGTCACGTTAATTTGGGAGTTTGTGCTTGTAGTGTTTTGCTGTATCAGTTTCGGGCACATCCTCCTGGCCCTGGGACTTGTCAGATTACCCCTATGGGTCATTCCTGGTAAGCAGCTTACGTTTATTAACGAGATGTGTCATTCATTCAGCAGCCTCGGTGAAAACTGCCTAATAGACAGTGAGGGTCTCAGCCCATTTTCCTGTTCACAACAAGCAGCGGCCTCTTTCACTTAGAACAGAACAGGCCAGAGTGGCCTTATCCAGGTCTTGTTTCATCCAAGACTTAGCATTTTTGATCCACATTTTTTCCTGTAATAATATTTGGCTTTCTTAGGAATATTGGGATTTCTCTTTGCAAGTGCTTCACTAACAACTCCAAGCAAGCAGGAGACTCCAGTATCACCTCAGCTTCTTTGTCCAGGACCAGATACCTTTTCTGTCATTGAGCCATTGAAAATCTTTTAACCAAAACCGGACATCTCATGCCCTTTTTCTGCTCTTGTTTCTTGTCCAGGAAGATCTACAGGTCTCCCCGAGGATGGACTCATTTTCTGTTTCCCATTTGATCCCGCAGCCTCAGAGCCAGCATGGGCACCCCTTTGGTAGGGAAACACCAGTAACGGTTGTTCGCTCTGGCTACTGGTGTACCGTGGAGATGTATCTAAGTCCATTCCCTCCCTCCCTGCATTTCTATCCTTCTTCCCTCCCTCTTTTCTGCCTCGGGTCACCACAGTAAAATGCAGCTCAAAAAAACGTAATTTCGGTGCTTCTTAAGGCAGCATAATTAGGAAGTCAAGTTTTCCCCCGCGTATGTGTTAGCCAAGAGGCATACGAGAGACAGCAGTACCCGTGCATGAAACACCCCTCTCCCAGGAACCCACCGAGTTTCATCCCTCACTGTCTCTGCTCTTAAATAAACCCAGCGCTAGCAGCCCCCAGACCTGGTGTTGCAGCCGCCGCTGGCAGTTGTGCAGCAAAAGAAAGGCAGGTAGCCCTCTTGGCGACTGCTTCAGGCTCTCGCTGGGTCCAGGCAGGTCCACAGTTCCACCTGGTGGCCAGGTCTGATCCAGCAGCCTCTTGTCACAGAGCGTTCAGAGCTTGCTCTTAGTGACACTGAGACAGTTCAACACCAAATCCACAATCTGCATGTTTCCATGTAATCGCATATCAGTATAGTTAGAGAGGGTCAGAAGGTCTCTGGTGGGACACTTGATCGATAGGTGCTGTACCACACTTATATTGTACGTGAAGAGTTCTAGAGGACAAGAACTGCCTCCTCGTTACATGTAACTCAGCTCTTGAAGATGGAAGTTTTCACCCCCCTGATTTGCTTCGTGTCAAACAGCACTGGTCCCAAAGCAGCTCTGTCGGACTCAGACCACCCCTCTCTGATCAGAAAAGTGACCATTATTTAGTCCTGCCCTCTGTTTCTAACCTTTTATTCTTCCACACAAGTCATCTCTCCTCTCTTGAGGAATCTTTGGTGCTGGACACGGTTGATTTCCTGCAGGGAGCCAGAGCATCGTCCACCTGGGTCCCCACTGCCTGCAGCAGGTCTGGAGCTATGGTTTTTGCCAACAAAAGCTATGTTAACACTTCTCCACTATTTCAGGTGTAGTCCTTTGTTCACTGACTCTTTGCTCTCTTTTCTACTCATTTGCCAGTTAAAGGCATAAACTTACTGGTCTGTAGTTTTCCAGACACTCAGATTGGATATTAGGAAAAATTTTTTACACTGGAAGGGTTATTAAGCATTGGAATGGGTGGCCCAGGGAGGTGGCTGAGGCACAGGAGAGCTGTTGGGGTTTTTTTCGTTGGTTAGTTGGTTTTTTTATCAGAGTTAAGTTGATGGTTGGACTAGATGATCTTAAAGGTCCCTTCCAACCTAGACAATTCTATGATTCTAAGATTTACCTTTAAAACCAGACCATTTTCTAGTCTGGTACCAGGGCAGGTGTAAATGAGAGGTCTGGCATCATCTGCTGTGGTTTATCTCCACATGTAGCCTGTTCGAGTCAGGACCCCTTCAAACTTTTCTCCCTTTGACCATTGCTTAAACCTTAGAATCTACCTTCCATTCTAACAGCCGCCTTAACACTGTTTAATTACATGGGCCCTTAAAACATCTTTCCAACATAAATTTAAGTTATTTTTTCTGCACTCCATAGGGCGTTCTCATGAGTGGTAACTCCAATACACAAACGCTGATGGGTCTGACACCCCCCCACCAGCAGGAGAGTAAATTGATTTCAGCTTCGCCAAGTTAAATACGAGCTTTTAGCCGAAAAGACAAAATCCATGCGTCCTTGGGGCTACACCACCTTGTGGTGCTTCCACTCCCCTGCACCCTGGTTATCCCGGCATCACAGGGCAGAGACTACTCCATTTGTAGGCATTTTCCTTTATTATAGTGGTGTTGACTTCAATTAGATACAATTGTTGGTGTTTATATTGGAATGCTGATTTTTTTCAGTTCTTTAGAGAGCAGGAAAAAGGCTAACAAGTGTGTAATCTGAAACATTTATAGTCTGAAGAGACAAGAAAAGGTGAAGGACTAAGGAACAAGCCCAGAGTAAAATAAACAGTTGGCATATCAAATAACTTTATTAGTGTATCATCTTCACATACATCTTTTGAATACAACAGCATTTACTCAGATTATGTACCAGGGAAGGCTTGCAATAACATGTTTTTCTGGAAACAGACTTGGTGAAAAATAGAGCTAAAGAAAATCAGAGGAGATCAAGATAAACAAAGTACATAAGAGCCAGCAGAAATTATGTTTACATTCGTAAGAACTTCTAACAAAATCCAAGAGCCATTTTAGTTTTGGTTCAGCTGGTAAGCTAAATACAGAATTATACATCTTGCAAGACAAATTTAAAGTTAAGGAATTTAGTTTGAACATATACTTCATTAATTAAAAAAAAAGTACTTTGCTTTTGAAAATATTTTAACAGCATAGGATTAAAATTGTTCTTACTCCACAAACACCCTGGCAGCTTGTAAAAATTAAGTGCTGCAGTGGCATGTGCAACATGGCCATAGATGTAAGCTCCTGAATACACACAACATGAGGACTTGAGTGTCTTCATCCCTTTTAACTACATTTGCCAGTGTGTTTGCTGTTTGTAGTAAGATAGCAGAAGCCAAACGCCCGGTTTAAAAGAAGCTCTTTGAGTAGGTGTGTGTTAGCTGCAGTGCCTGCCACCGCAGCCCCAGGGAGATGGTAGCCACGACTCTCCTTAAGTCTCTGGTGCACGTTTTGCTGCAGAAGCCAGCAGGGGCCAGTGTAAGGCCACCACATTGGGCTGTAGGCTACCTGCAGCCCAAGCCCAGCCAGCTCTGGCAGGCACCCTACCCCTCTAGTTCCCTGGGAGATGCTCAGCACACCCCTTGGTCATCTCACCTGATAAAAACTCCCCTGGAACCTTGGCAAAGCACGCTGAGCAGAACCAGGGAGCGTGGTCACATTGAACCAAGAGTCCAAGTACCAGAGAAGATCATGGTGATGAATTAAGACCAAGGTCAATCCAAGAAATCAATCCCCAAGTCCCAACCAGACCATCCAGCAACTGCCCACCAATCCTAGAGTGACACTAAAGCAATCCAGTCTGCAGATGAGGATAAAGAGGGTCCACAGCCAGGCATAGATGGGTCCACCACTGAGACAGAGACAAACACTCCTACAACACAGCTGAAAAGAGAGCAGCTCCTCCAGGCTGAGCTTAAATAGGGTCATGGGTCCACAGGCGGAGGTGGGAAGGTTCCAGGTGAGGCAAATCAGGGTCATTAAGGTGAATTTGTGCCTCAGAGAGTTGTTACTTTTGCAGCATGGAGTTATGCAGTGTCACTGCCGTGTGAAGTCCGTTACGCTGGAAAAAGAGCACACCCTGCGCCTGGCAGAGCCTTCCCCATGGCTGTGGGGTGGAGGAAGCAGAAGGATCCAACCCCAGAAGAACGTCACCTTTGATGAAATTTCAGGTAAGGAAGGCAGCTGTCTTTGAACAGCGGAGACAAAGGACTGTCCCTCTTTGAAAAGCATTGTCACTAAAGTGAAAACCTGTGGTGTTCGATGTCAAGAGAGTGGTGCCAGGCTTGAATGTTCACATCAGTCTTGTGAAGATGGTGGTTGTTCTGTGTGACTTCAGTCTCAGGGTATTTCACTAGATATTCCTTAATTTTTCACAAAGGTGTCTAAAATTCTGAAATTTATTGCTGGGAACAAAGGCTTGAAAATTCAGTGCCAGCTTTTGCAGCGCTACTGCTACAGAAGGGGACAAAGGGGATCTCTGCAGATACCAGGGGCTGATGGACAGGAACGTTCAGCTCCCTGTCCATACGCCTCCAGCAACAGCTGGACATTTACCGCTTGGATGCGGTTCCCATTTCTGCAATAACTTTTCCCTAAAATTTCACGCCTGAAATTGCTCCCATTCCTGTTAGAACATGTGCTCTTCACAGACCTGGGCGAGCATTCCATCCAGCTTACAGTCCTGAGGATGCTCCTCTCTCTCTGCAGCTTTGTAGCTGGTGGAACGGCCTCTCGTTGGAGACTGTCTCTGTCGCCCAGCAGCCCTTGGGTTCCTGCCGTGAGGATTGCCTCCTGCAAGCGTGGAAGCTGGGGCAACGCCATCCCGGAGGCTGGATTTGCATTCCCAGTGGGCAGCTTGTTCAGATTCTTCGCTTGCAAGGACATGTGTACCGGCTGGAAGCGAGGCATCGCCTGCGGGGCTGAGAATGACAGTTTCAGATGGATCAAATTCCAAATCTGGAAGACACACCCTCCCAACAACCGTGCAGGGAAGAATCTTTCCAGAATTTCTGCGTCTCCTAAACAGCTATTGACTTGTTTATTTGCCTTACACAGGAACAGGCAGAGCTCACAATCCAAATCAGATAGTGATTTTATATCCCGCTGTGTTCCATGTGCTCCCCTTCTCATCTGGCTTTGGTTTTCCAAAGCACTCCTAGACCAGAAAGACACTCAGATGCCCTCAACGATGAGATCAAATTTTAGCCCTGTTAATTGCCGTGAAACCTAGGGTAGGTTGTAAATGAGTTAGCCAAGCACTGAGGGAAGATTAGCCCTTCGGAGTTAGAGACACCATTGTTTCCTCCAGCGCCACCGAAATGCCACCGCCTCTGCTGTGGAGCTGACACGTAACTGCCACCCGCAGCACTCGCTGTGCTCTGGGACCCTACGCAGAGGAGTTTGGGCTTGGATAACTGAATGAGGAGAAAAATGTGACCCACACAATCAGACACTCAGGAGAAAAATATGAATGTGACACAGTAAGTACAGAAATGTGTTTACTCTTGGTAAAATACGCCAGACAGCGGGGTGCCCCAAGGGGTCATTTCATATTGTAGTCGAAAAGCAGCATTACGGAAGGACGGGAGCGATCCAGAGCCAATGGCTGCAGTGTCTTTGGGGTGATTTTCAGCAAGAAGATTGAGCAGAGTTGAGAAGTGTCGCAGTGTCAAAGGGTGAACTTTCTCAGAGAGAACTGGGGAGTCACGGAGCCCTCTTCAAGCCGCCAGACCCAAGGCAGAACCTCCGCAAGTCAGCCCCATCTTGTCTCCTTTGCAGTGCTCTCTGTGCTCCTGTGAGGTTTTCCAGAGCAAATTAATAAATAAATGTGACAGATGCTTATAGATCGTCCGCTCTACTGCCTGTTCAGACATCTAAGGCAGTACAAAAATTAAACGGTTCTCTCTCAATTTTTATGATGCACTTCAAGGATGTTACTTACTTAGACCATCAATATTCACTATGGAAATGTTTTTAAGCCTCAGATGTCGCTGTTTTTATGCTGGCTTCCCAGGATTTTGATGTATCACACTAGTTATTTGTGCTTAGCAGCATACAAAGAACTGTGTGCCATGCAGAGACACTGGGACAAAATGTGAGGAATGTGTCACCGAGTGGCGACTGTGAGCAAAGAGCGTGGGCTGCTCAGAGACAGGCGGCGATTGCCAGGCATTCCCCCCATGCCCACCAGCCTCTCATTCCTCACTTAGACAGCAAAACCGAGGGAGTAATCTTTCTCACGCTATTACTTATCAACTCGAACACTTTTATTACACAAAAAGTCACATATACAAAGTCCTCATCTGTCCGGGAGAAGCCCTGGTGTGTAAAGACTCTTTAAGGAGATCTGATTTTCTTCTCGAGTGGATGTTAGAATAAATGAGGTGGCGTAAGTGCAGCTGGGCTTTTCATACTGTGTGTCTGGGCACCTGATATGAGAACACATTGTAGGAGCTGAGCTCTCGCTAGGGGACTTGTGGGTCAGTCTCCTCGGTCCTCTAATGACCCTACGCACACGGAGAGGTCATTTTCCTTCGGTATTGACGGAGTTTCACTGGTTTATGCCATCAGGAAACTTGGTCCAGTACAGTCATGTAAAATATGGTGATGTCGCATAGTATTGTATCACACATTCTTTACTAAAATGTCTTTATAACTCAGTCTCAGTGAAACACCTGCTAAATCCAGTTTCCGTGTCCTCTCTCATCCTTGCCATTTTCTTGAAGTGTGTAAGTTCTGGCAATGCTGGCTGGCACTGGTTGTCATTCTTCCTAAAGCCACTTCCATCTAGTGCCCCAGAGCAGAATATTGTGGGAAAAACTCCTATTTTCTGTTGGCAAGTGTGAAGAGAATGGTATCTGGAAATCTGGGCTACTTTTTGTAACCACTGAAGTGTTTACATAGACAATGGCAAGGTATTTGGGTGAGCACTCTTGAACCAATATCCAGCCCAGCATTACGCTAATTTAACATTAGGAGGCTTTTGCTTCATAATTACGACT
>KZ506702.1:131779-146782 GCA_002844005.1 Limosa lapponica baueri | reverse complement strand
GCCCTGTGCGTGCAGGTTGCCTTTATAAGTCTCAGGACTATTCTTTTTGTTTCATTTAAGTCTTGGTTATGAAGTTGTATGAGCAGTTTTTGGTGGCAAAATTTAAAATCAAACTTTGATTTTAGTGATTTAATAATTTGAGGTCAATTTATGGCATCTTAAAAACCTGAAAATAATGGTGCCAAAATAGAGGGTTGAGTGTATTTCCTTCCTCCTGCATGGAAAGATGGCTGTGTTGCCTCTTGACAAGGGAAAAAAAAGCCAGCTTTCCATGTTCAATGTGAAGACTGTGAGAATTAATGAAGAAAACTTGAGTATCTTCTTACCAAGGGAGGATAGAAGATTATGTCTGTAATGATACAGCACATGAATGTATTTATTTTTAAAAGAAAGGTACATATTGAGTGCTGTTAGTGGTAGAACAAATAGAGCTGAACTGTCTTTTTACTTTGCTTGTTGTTTGCATGACTGAAGGGCACTCACAAGGATATGTGGGAAACCGTAATCCAGATTTAACTTGAAATCAAAAATCTGCAGTTACAATAAAGATGTATCTGACAGTTCCCAGGTATGGCATTTCTTTCTCAGCTGTGCACCAGCAGATTGATGTAAAATGTCAAGATTAGTGCAGGTTGCTGCTACTTTTTCTAGCAAGTAAAACCCCCAGGTGTTCTCACAGATACCATCAAGGGGCTGTGAACAATTTTGGCTCTGCTCTGGAAGGAGCTGGTGGTTAGAGAAGACCATCAGTGATCAGCAAGAGCAGAAAACTCCTGTGGAGCCAGCCCTAACATAAATTAGATTAACCTTTTTCCTTGTATCTTAAGCTATATAAGCACAAAGAAAGATAGAAGTAAGGAGGTGGGTTTTCCTGTCACGATGGCAAGAGCCTCTTTGGTTCATGTCACTCACCCACCCTGCACTGCAGAACCAACATCTCAGTCCTCTGGTGCACATCCTCTGTCACGTGTACGTCATGCCCTCAACCAGTTTCTGTCCAGCCCTTTCATGAGAGCTGTCGTCTCCACCATTATGGCTGGCCCTGAGAGGCCAGCAGAAGACCAAAAGGCCCTTTGTGGCAAATGGCCCTTGCTCCAAAGGTCTGGTTTTTGCTGGTGCTGAGTCCCCGCCCCCAGGGCAAACACCAGGGGCATAATCAATAATCACAGCCTGACTCCACAGCTACACGTGTAGAAAAACACCATAAAATTGAATCTCTGGTCTTGCACTGTGTGTAAAGTTTGTCCTTTTTCTCTGTACCTTTGGTGGCTTAAATTATGAGCATAAGGAAAAGATGTGCCTCTTTCCTGAGGCATTTTTATGTCCTAAGTAATGAGGGAGGAATAAACGAGGCAGCAATAGAAAACAGGCTAAAGAAAAAAAAACTTATAATCAGGACAAAGTTGTGGCTCTGAATAAAAAGAAGCTGCATCAGGTATCTCAAAGTTATAGGTGATTAAAAAAAAATCTTAATTGTGTGACTTCTAATCTATCCTTTACTGAAGAGATATGTGTAAACTTTTCATTTACAAGCAGTGGTCTACACAGATGAGAATTTTGATAAATAGTCACTCTTACAAAAGAGTTCTGATAACTTTTAGCTTCAAAGCTGCTTTTGAGTGACTAATAAACTGTAAAAATGGCTCAGAAAAGTGAAAATGGAATAGAAGCTTAACCTGGCTCACACAAGCTACTTCACAGCTGTTAAAATATCGGTCATTAAAAAAAATGCACTTGAGTTTCCTTCTATTTTAAGTTCACCAATACTTCACTTTTGGTTTAGATCGGATAAAAGCACTTTGAACAATATAGCTTATATAAAAATATTTTTAGACCAAAGGTTTTATTTACAATTAGGCACACCTTTCCTTATATTTTGCCGACAAGAAGTGACCGGCTGTGGAGGGACCCTTACTGTGTGGAGGCAAGGGCAGCCCCGGGGCAAGGCTGACTCTCACCACAATATCACTGCTTCAGAAACAAACCAAATCCGCAGGGTCTTTCCTTTCACGATAGTAAGTTGCAGCCAGGATGTATTTTGCAATCTGTTCTATTTATTTTTTTTTTCCATTTAAGGGTAAAAAAATATGTTTGAATGCCTCTTTCAGTCATTAGTGCAAACGAGTATCGCTTTCCACAGACCATCAGTCAATAACTTAATATTCATTATTGATTTTGCCTGCTCACGGTTGAAAATATTGGTTGTCATCTTCCTCTTCCCACAGAGCCGCTTCTCTGGCACGCAGCGCGAGCGCCATGGCCTCCGAGGCGCCTGTCCCGCTGCCGGGCTGGGACCGCTCCCAGTCTGCTTCTCACAGAGAAAATCACGTTAACTCCGCTGGTGATGGTATCATAACCGCCCCCGTTAACACCCCCCACGCTATTTAAGTCTCTCATCTGTCACGTATCTGGAATGAAGTCACACGTTTGTGTAAACCAGGAATAGTTCAAGCTACCACGCAAGTTTCCAGAGCTTTTTAAATTCCAGACACACAGTGTCCTGTGGACTCTACATCCCAGAACTGGACACAGTACTCCAGATGGGGCCCCTCTACTCTGCCCTGGTGAGGCCCCATCTGGAGCACTGTGTCCAGCTCTGGGCTCCCCAGTTCAAGAAGGACAGGGAACTGCTGGACTACAGAATAGCAGAGGACTACAAGAGGACATCCTTGTAGCAGAGGACTGCAAGGATGATTAGGAGCCTGGAGCATCTCTCTTACGAGGAAAGGCTGAGGGACTTGAGTCTTTCTAGTCTGGAGAAGAGAAGACTGAGGGGGGATCTGATCAACGCCTATAAATACTTAAAGGGTGGGTGTCAAGAGGATGGGGCCAGTCATTTTACAGTGATGCCCAGTGATAGGACAAGAGGTAATGGGCATAAACTTGAACATAAGAAGTTCCATCTAAACACAAGGAGGAACTTCTTTCCTTTGAGGGTGGCAGAGCACTGGAGCAGGCTGCCCAGAGAGGTGGTGGAGTCTCTGGAGACATTCAAAACCCACCTGGACACATTCCTGTGCAACCAGCTCCAGGTGGACCTGCTTTGGCAAGGGGTTTGGACTCGATGATCTCCAGAGGTCCCTTCCAACCCTGTATCATTCTGTGATCCCTAATAACCTCTTCTGAGATTCACACCAAGATGTGAAGTACCTCTCTAATGCAATGTAATATTCTTGCCTGTGGCTGCTCTCCTACGACAAAACGGCTCATTTACCCACAGAAACTCAACTCTGGTACACAGGAGCTTGTGATCAGTCTTCAGAAGTCATCGCCAGCACGGCAACAAGCTACCAATGAGAACGTCTTGTAGGAAATGTTTACCTGGGAAACCCCGTCTTTTTGTCTTCTCTTTATACAAGATGCTAAAATCCTGTGTCTCTCACACCAAGCTGTTACACACTGTGCCTACCCCATAGCAAACGTTTTACTGAGCTGAGCTTCTAAGAGCCGCTTTCTGTGTTTAGCAGTTGGTGCTCACCTGGTGGGAAGCCAGTCCCGTGTGGGATCCCGCCGGAATAGGGATCCTGAAAACAAAATTCACAAGTAGATTTAGGTCGATGTTTCCCTCATGTGCCTGTTGTCTTACATTTAAAAGGATACCCATTACCTGTAACAAAACCACACTCTCCAGATCCTAAGCAGGTCTGTGAGTATGGCAATTCCAACAGCTATTCTGATTACATTTTGGTACCTGTTCAATCTTTAAAATGATTTCTATACATCCAGGATGACCTCTTCTATATTGTCTGTATCATGCCCCAGGTTCTATATAGGGAAATCTGCCAGACCCTTCCTTCTTTTGACCATCTCACCTCCTCGTAGGATGCATTTTGATTTCGGTCAAATGCCGCTCCTGGGTAGTCGGGCACATGCTGGGCCGGTTGCCTGGGCGGGTCATACAAAGAAGAGCATCTCTGAAAGACAGAATATTTGGCATTCGCAGTAATATATTCTGGCTTCCAACTTTATGGTCAGTGCTACTCAACAGCCAAGGCTGTTACCCTTGTTTTAGGGAGATGGCTCTTCTACCACATCAACAATGAGATTCTTCCGGCAGCTCCTTTTGAAACCTGACCTTAACAACCACAGGAATATCCACGCTTTGTAGGCTACCAAATCCCCTCAGGAGTCCCAGCTGTGACCCTGGACACGGCCACAGGGTTGTCTAGTGGCTGAAAATCCCCAACGTATGGAAAATGCCCATTCACTTTAATCTCCCCTCTTTACAGTCAACATTTATTTATTTATATTATCACCAGTATGTAGGTCAAAGAGTTTTTGCTCAACCCAGATAAGACCACTGCACAGCAAAACGTGCACATTTTACACTAATTTGATGTCTCAGCAGGCTTGAAAAATAAATTCAAGTTTAAGACGTTAGATGTCTATCTTGATGTCGCATGGGATTTAAAGTGAGGTTAGGTCAAAGCACTCAGTTTTACCTCAGCTGAAAAGATTGGGCCGGGGGGGGGCAGAAAGCGTAAACCCCCACAGAAATCCAGAGCCAGGGGAGGAAGGCACCCTCCTCCTTAGTCCAGGCAAGGCCCAAGTGCGGCCGAACCCTTTAGAGACCATCACTGCACTCCTAGATTAGGAATGTTTTCTTGCAGTTTCATAATCATAAATAATATCTAGTGAGGATAAAGGACTTTTCTATATTCCTCCCAGGTTAAATTCCAGTCTGGAGCAAACAGTTAGGGAATTTCCACAGTATCCTTTTGCTGTCTGGAGTGAACTAGTAATCAAGCAACTTAGGTGAAGTTCTAAATGCAGACAGATCCCAAAATGGCAGCCTGTTTGCAAGGCCGGAGGAGCCCCATGAAATCGTACCAAGCACGTAATAGAAAGAGCAGTATCTGGACTCTCCAACTGACCTGCTCGTCTTGTTCTCTCGGCGCAGGTGGGGCTTGGTTTGCCCTTTGCCGTACCCGTAGTTTGTCGAGTAAGAACTTTTTATCTTTTCCTGCCTGTGGTCAAGACACATTTGATCATTAGCTGGGATGGACTAATCATTCTTGAGAGGCTCAAGGCCTATGAGTAATAATTGACCAGAATAATCATTAAAATCCCTTTTATTCTGAAATAATCTGCCTATAGGCAGCACAGTTTGAAAGTAAAATTATTTTGCAACAACTCTATTTGTGAGTGAAGTTTCTCTGCAATTCACATGGGGGAGGGCTCCTGCCCTCCCTTGAACTGTCGTAGGAAAAGCAGTTACAGCTCCACAATGGCAGGATGAGACAATCAAAAAGGAAGCCAAGTTTTTAAAAAGATAAAGCTGAAAGTCAAACTTACATTAATAATTTGCTTACGTAAGAGTTTGATCGTAGTCTTTCTTCCTTGTATTATTTTCCAGCAAAGATAAGTGATAATTCTAAACAAAAACAAAAAAGAAAAAAAGTGTCCAATGTACAAGCATTCAGCACTCATACCCAGGAGTATTTTATTTCCTCCTAGTCATTGCCTAAGCAGAAAGTTATCTTATCTTGTTAATTTTATCAATCAAAAGATACATATACACATTATCTGTACATGCATATATATACACATATACACACACACATGTGTATGTATATAATTATACAAGGAATGGCAAGCACATGAAATTGCTTAAGACATTCTCTCGGAAGATTTATGGATATATTCAAGATGAGAGGTACAGGTAAAGTCAGTCAACAATACCAGGTGCATTTTAGGTAACAAATAGGAACCTAATGCTCTTATCCAACTTTGTATCATTTGCTCAGACACGTGCCTGGACCTTAAATCCCAGCACTGAACGCTCCTTGCTCCCAGGCCACTCCTGGTCCCACTAGAATGAGTGGGAACTTGTTTTAGGAGAACAGGTTTGGGCTCTTAGGTGTGCACGGCCCATGCTAGAAATACCAAGCAGTACAGCTCCAACATCAAGCCCATTGAGTGGGCACACAGCTCAATATGCACGGTCTTGCCAAAATAATTTACTTCGGCCAAGGGGACAGAATGTGAATTTACTCGAGATCAGCTGGAAGCAGAACACAACGGAGTTATTAGCATTTCCCCCCATGGTGTGCTCACTTTACTACGCTGCTTGTGCACCACCACAGCGTCCCTACGGGAGTTCAGCTATCCTTTACATGGCATCATCTCCTCTAACGACTCCACTGATGAGAAACGGTCAGAAAAGACAAAGCAACCATCTCCCAAGCTTTGGCTTTTTATGTCGCTCAGGGTCCTGCTATGCATCTGGTCTGTACTCCCCATGCTTGTGAAATCTTGTTCTTTCCCTATGGATTTATTCACCTCTGGGGAGGAAGGGGGGGATCAAAAAAAAACAAAAACCAAAGCAGCAATTGATCTTACCAACTGTACACAGCATGTTCCCTTCTGCTGATGTTCCTAAAGCTAACATCTGGAGACTAGGCAGCAGTAAACTAGAAATATTCAATTTATTAATTAAAAGCAGTATATCCTAGGATTAGCATGAAGCTGGTTTGTAAAGAGCTTTGGCATCCTAACGTAAAAGAAGTAAGTTTTATAACCTCTTTATGTACTTCAAATACATGAATTTCCAATATATTAACCATTTCTGATGCTTTAAAATGCACTTTGCATTTTTTTTTTAATGAAGAATGGCTATGTCGTAGCCAGTTTTTCCCACTTTAGGTCTTTTTCCAGTGCTTTTCATTAGCAGGTACTTACAGGGCAATAATGGAGAGGATGAAGAAGAAAAGTGCACTTGTAATTAAGTTATGGTAGATCCACACTACCCACTTTGAGGCAGTGTGATTTTCCAGCATTTTTATCCACTCAGAGACTGCAGTATACATAGAAGACAAACCTCTGAAAGGACCACATTCTTCTGAAGGTTTTAACCTGGAAGCATGAGAAAACAGCTACTCAAAGCTTCGTATATTAACCAGTGATTGAGTTAATAGTGTGATTTTGTACATCAAGATGCTTGCTAGTTTGCTATAGCCCTCTGATCTCTTTGGATCCTCAGGGAACTTCCATGATCTCCATTTGATTTTTAACTTCGATCACTCTCCAGCCATTAAAATGCCCACCCCAAACCAGGCAGTGAGAGATAAGAGACCCCACTGCAACAGATCCGTACCAAGCCCTGTAATCACAATCCTGACCTAAATGTAACAAGTCAATCACTGCAGCACAAGCTACAGCAAATTGTAAGGCTGGGTTTTCAGAGTTTCACCGCAGGTGCTTAGGGGAACCATCATTTCACCTTGCCTTCAAGGACACGAGTCACTACTGATTTTCAGTACCAACAGGCTGCAGTGAAGTAAGGCAGCCCGTAGCAAGAATCAACACTTTCAGGTAGACTGAAATAGGAAAGTGTTGTTCACTTTGAAATGGAAACACTCCAGAATGTCTGAAATTCCCACTTGCCATCTGGAAATGTTTGCTCTGAAATATTTCATCCTGCCTGGTTTCATGTGTAGCCATCCATCTTACTAAATACTGAAATCATGTGGCTGAGAATTGCCAAGGAAAAGAAAAGGGGTACCCATGCTGCCCTCCTTACTGGGACCCGAGTAATGTGCACATAAACAAAGCAGCTTTAAAATACTGGTAACAATCAAGATGCATTATTGAAGAGGTCAGCACTTCCTGCAAAAAGAGCCTTTGAAATTCGTAAATAATCCAAAAGTTGAGTTTTTCCAGGTGTTTCTCCACTGCAGACCCAGTATGGCCTGAAACATAAGTAAGTCCAGGAGCTAGGCCTAGGTCACACAAACTTTTAAGGAGGAGGAAAAGCCAAATTTGCTGTCACATTTAAGTAAGAACCCAAAACTTCAATGCAACTTTGTTTCCCCTCCCACTTTCTTATAGTACAAGATACTGTGTTAATCACATTCTTGCAAAATCACCCATCATGTCTTGTTTTCAGAACACAGCTCATCTCATGAACATGTGAAACTTTGCATCAGCAATTAATACAGCTTTGTCTATGGGAAAATGCAGATTCCTTTGCCTGGTATGAGGTCACACAGGATAATATAGTAGGCTTGAATGCCAGTGCTCTTCTGTACCTCCAGACAGTGACTCCAATGACACACAGGACTCCAACGAAGGAAGGGAAAAACAACAGGAACATGAAGGATGTTGTCATTTGAGCAGTCTTCCAGACTTTGCGAGGGGGTTGGCAATTCATCATCAGACTGACCTTTCAAGAGATGAAGGGACACTAACTCTTGGAATGGTGTTATCTGCCACTCCTGCTCGGTTTAAGTCAATCCCGCTGAAACTGCTGGCAGCAATTGCTGGAATAGCATCTATCAAAAGTTGCCAAGAACTACTTTCATATGAATTTGACAGATATACTGTAGTTTTCTAACTTTCAAGAATATAAACTGTAAAAGGCAAAATGAGGTTCTGCTGGGTTCTTCAGGACTCTGTTGGGTAGAGTTTGCTTTTCTAGCGTATGCAAACCCACGGTTCAGGGAAGTTTGAATCAGTCTTTCTAGCTACAGCTTTGCTGTTCTACATTCAACACTATAAACTGTTCAATGACCCAACAGTCTCTTATCTAGTCATACTACTGAGACAATGATTTCTGAAAAGAAGAAATTTCCACCATGGTCTTTAGCTGAATCACCCCGATTACACTTGGATAACTTGCAGGGGCTGGGGGGTGCTGCTGGAGGGTAAGCAGGAAGGCAAAGTCACAGCCCCAGGCTGAGTGTCTATATGACACAGGCACTTGTTCACCGTCAATTCTCCAGCCTTTCATTTTACTACTTTATTCTCTCCCCTCTCTAACTGTGCTCTTAACCCTTCCTATGACCCTTCCACAATTCCCTAACACCCCCCCCCCAAGTTTTACGGGTTTGTAATTCAAGTGCATGCATCTAAATTGTGTTCCTTTAAAGCAACCCTCCCAGCCCCCAAAACAACCAAACTGCTCCTCAAAATACAAAACCCCACAGCCTCCAGACAAAACCAGCACTTTAACACAATAAATTCTGCCCAGATGTCAAACACTGTAATTTTATGATGAATACATGTAAAGCTTGTTACCTTTTTCACATAAAATACTATAGAAAATGATATAAACTGGATACCAGGCAGCAGAGGTGAGAAGAGGATACCGATCCTACAAGAAAGGATTTATAAAAGAAAAGTTAAATCTTCACTATTGATCACGCAGGTCTCAGTGCACTGAAAGCAGAAAATGCCACACAAATTTCATATAAAGTTAGCGCTTGTTTATTTGGAAATATAATTACATTAACATTGATCCTGTAACAGTAAGTCAACCTGTAAAAATATGCAACTTCAAACATACATATCTGTGTACATATCTGCAAAACTCTCTTATAACTGGAGTGACGTACTCATTCTTAGAAATAAGGCACCTTTTCCAGGGTTTAATACTGAGACTATTTCAACAGGAACACTATTCCAGTGGGGAAGTAAACAAAACTCTAGGATGTTCTTTTTATGGGTTTCTCCCAGACCAGGTGGCCACAGGATAAACTACTGACTGAAGTTATTGTTATTACCTGCATAATCACAAAGAGAACTGGTAAGTCACAGCCCTTACAAAGGTACTTAATATGTCATCGCAAGCATTTATCTTCTTCTTTCTCCCATGATGGAAAGCACCCAGAAATGCATGAGTAAGAATGTTTCATGATATTTCTAAGTGTAAATGAAGTCTTGGCCATAAATGTAACACTTACCAGGTCAAAGTCTGTGCATAGATCAAATCTAAAACATTTCGTCCAATATCAAATTCTGGCGGCCCCAGGCTCACACAGACTGTAGTTCCAATAATTCTGGGGGGAAAAAAAACAAACCACAGCACAATAGCATTTGCTAAGTGATAAAACCCTTTGCAGAAATCTCTACAAATGACCTCCTGAATACAAGCATCAATGACAAATTATTCAGGGGCTGCATTAGCCATGTCATGCAAAGCAGCCACAGCTTCTTGATTAGACAGCACATAAAAAATTAAACAGAATTTGGCAAAAGCAGATTCCCATAACACACAGTAGAGTTGAAACAAGACCTAGGATATTCTTCATGCAACTCAAAAAAAAAAAAAAAAAGATGCAAAAAAGGGATATGTAGCTCTATCAGAAAAGTCTGCTTATGCTTAAACAGTTGAAACGGCAAGTTGGCTCAGTACAAAACTGTAACAGCTTTTCAGTTCCCGAGTCCTGAGAATCTTCAGCCTCAATCAAAAAACTGAATCTTTTAGACTGATACTCTTAATATACCCTAAAGTATATCCTACTTCAAACTAACTGAGGTTGCAAGTAGCTGAGACATATGCAGGTAAGCAAGTACTCCTACTGAGGATTCCTACTGAGGACCAACAATCCCTTTTTATCACTACATTTTTCCTGAGTTGGGAAGATTCAGTTCCTGCTTGTCGTAGCAAGAACAATAAGGATTTTGGTAACTATGCCCTGAATACAGGTCTTGGTACCACCTTATCAGCTGCGTCATCGACAATGTTTCAGCGCTGGGCTTTCAGGGCATTACTCTGAATACGTACAAATAAATACAAGCAATTGTATTTTTTATCTTTCACAGCTGTAAGTCCAGTGCTTTTGCGCAGTTCAGTGGAGGACACACATCACAGCTGACACTGCAGTTTTGGTACTGTGACCTTTTGCTGGGAGGTGGTTTCCTATCTGATCAGGATGGGAACAGGAGGATTAAAGTACACTGGCAAGAGCTGTGGAGGGAAAGTCTTCATGGGCTTCTCAATGTTGTTTTGTGTTAATTTAACATAAAGATTACAAAGTCCTACCTTGTAAACCAGTCTTGTTCACATCATGTGCAAAGGGCAAACAATGGATCTCCTATACAAGCAGGGCAAGCACTTAAACATTCTACTACCTTAAGTCATAAATAATGTTTGGCAATAGGAAGGTACACACAGCAGATGTCAGAAATAAATTACTTTTTGCTTACATGCTTTGCTGTGTTCATGTTCAGTTACTCAGTATTTTCTCACTTACCATGCTGCAGAACTCTACACTTGAGAGTCGTACTACGTCCTTAACAAGACTTATTAAAATCAGGTTTTAAACTTGTGTACACTCTGTAGACTGTCATAGGGGACATATCAAGGCAAGCCAGCAGTGGGCCTGTCAATAGGCAGAAAAGCAAGGTTTTCTGCTTGAGACACCTGGTCGTTTATCACCCCATTCAGGAGATCCATGGGAATACAATGTGCCTTCCTCCCTGCCTGTGCTTCCATCTCCAAAGACAAAAAGGACACACTGGGAGAGCAGAACGGTACACACTCTGACCTCCTCCTAAGAAGGAGCTGCAATATATGCAAGGCATGTACCCAGAGACTGTGCCTCATAGAAACAACCAAGGAAGCACACAACAGCCATGCCTCTGTTGGACTTTTCCTTTCCTCACGTTGGAAAAAAGACCATGTCTTGGGTTAATGAATAAAAAAAAGATTAGAAAAGTAGTACTCACCTTCGTAAAAACTCTCCAAAGAAAGAGCCAAGCAAACAAAATATGAAGTCAACTAGAACAAGACGATAGATATCTTGGCCAATCAGTGTTTCCCAGCACTTTAAAAAGGAGAAGGAAAAAAAAAAACACATCCAGAAGTCAAAAATCATGTGATTCTAACATTGTTCGCAAATGCTTGAGCATCTGAAACTTGAGCTACAGATGAAAGATTTGCTAACAGCCTGACTAATCACAGTCAGCCTCTCATTGACCAGTGCTGCGAACCAGCTGAGACCTGAGCTGGGCAATTCATTTTTTCCTACAATTCATTTCTCTAAAGATGCTAGTAAAAAAATGTCGGGGCGGCAAATTCGTCTTTCCAAAACACTACACGTACTTCTCTTTGCTGGAGCAAGCCTCTTACCAAAGTGGTTTCTAACCTGGCATTGTGAGTCAAAGATTTGTATTTTTGCAACTTTACCTGTGATTCTGATTCAGCCACAATGTTAACCCAGTAGTAGCACAGGATTCCAACAATTGATATTTTCAGGACGATATTTCTAAAAATAAAAAGTAACAGTAATTGTGCTGACAGCTGCTCTGTAAGGCCACTGGAGGCAATGATGGCAGGATGACCATTGGTTACGCTTTATTACCTCTTCTTATAACAACAATAGCACTGCAGGGTGCCAGGACCAACAGGAGCTCTCCTCTGAGCTCCGGTGCAGCATTATTCTTTTGTTCTGGCAGAAGGGGAGCTGAGCATGAGAACCTTGGCAGACACCTCTGCTAAACAGGCTGCTGGTTGGGTGTGTGGGCTCCACAGGGAAAGAAGGTCTGAGGGGCACCAGGGGTTACGTGGTGTTAATTCCAGGCATCTGTATTTAAGTAAGACTTCCCCCCTTCTCTCTCCCCTTCCTTTCTCTGGGGGGCCAACAGCCCAGGAGCCATTGAGGGCAACTACAAACAAAACCAAGTCCAGTGTCACAATGTGCCTAATTGAGAGGGAAACCATACCCCATCCTCACGGAGAGATGTAACACTCTAGGAGGTTCACAGACGACAAACAAAACATGAAGCCTACAGAGGCCTTTGGAGATTACGAATTCTCCTCCATAGCTCCCTACTGTCCACCACACCACCTAGACACAGCCTGCTGTCAAAAAGAAGAGTCAGTCAACTTCAGGCAAAAAGTACTACGAGGTGGTAGCAACAAATACCTGACAATAGTGACATAGACGTGGTGTCCAGGAGTCTGATATCTCTCCAGGCATCCAAGCCACGAGTAGAAGAACGGGATGAATGCATTGAGGAGAGATGCGGCAATAGGTAGCACCAACATGGCAGCTTGGCTCTCTAGATCATTTTTATTTCCTTTCACAAACAGCTTAGAGAGGAAAAACAAACAAATATATCAACCAGAGAGCCTTAATCAAAATGCTGCTGCAAGTTGTTTCTACAGGGCAGACACCTGGCACACCTCCTTGTCTGTTCTCAGGTTAGAGACTATCATGTTTTACGGGCCTATGCCCAGCAGCACAGCAACCCTCTCCCCTTCGCCTGCATTTCATGGGAGCAAGGGTGGGAGCCCCAGCTTAAATGCAGCTCTGAGGCAAAGGAGAGGCAGGCCTTGCCGAGGCTGCTTCTTGCCGTTTCTTTCACAGTCACCAGGTGCGCTACCCATAAGATAGCCACAAGCCCAGGCAAGCAGCTGTTGGGGTGAGGGGAGAGATTTGCTCAGACCCCTCAGGTTCTGTGCTCTTTCAGTAGTCCCCAGTGGTGCAACTCTTTGCAAACCAGCTTTTTAGGTACAGCAGCATTTGTGTTTGCCTTGGCAGAAACAACAGCTATGCTTCCCTGTGGAAGTTCCCTAGCAGTGAACAGACCACTGCTTGCACTCAGTGCAAGATAACCATGTGGAAAAACACATCTTCAAAATCTGTCCTTACCTTTAGGTTATTAATGGAGAGGAAGTAAACACCAGCACAAGCAGCTACTGCTGTTCCCAGGGAAGCGATCCAAGAAACAAGATGAATAACAATACGAACAGCTCTCTCTTTTACAGAAAAATTTAGTACTTCTCTGTTTACTTCAGTGAGGTCTTCCTGCAAGGAAACAATTCCTAGTGAAGAATTCCTTACTCAACAGCATAAAGAAAAACTTGTTTCAAGTAACTACTTGAGAGATTGAATGAAAGATTATTTCTCTAGAAGACTGGCAGAGTAATATCCTGAGAACATTTACTGGACAACTCTGTGCTCCTACCCTAAAAGTCTTTTCTCAACAGTTACACTGTATTTCACAGATAATATTAAAAGCCTGCCTTTTGTTTGCAAAATGGTTAAATAGCAGAAAGGAAAACCAGAAGAAATATTCTGTCTGGCAAGTATTTCATAGTCGCAGGGACTCATTCAGTAGAACAGAAGCATACAAATATTTATATGTAGCTTAAAGAGAAAAGAAAAGCAAGTAGCTAAGCCAACTCCAGGAGTTCAAACCAAATGAAACATATCAGTCAGGAAGATTTAAGCCTATTAGGAACAGGACTAGCACGCCTGAGTCACTCTGCCAGAGACTTGTACGTGCATACACAAATTTGTATGCACAAATAAGCCTCCGGCAGAGGGACTCGGGCATGCTAGTTTTGTACCTTTCTACCTTTTTGTATCTCCTGTGTTTTGTACCTTTATTTGTGTGCTGAGATTCTTTTGTTTCAGCTTCACAGCTTTTTCATTAGTTATATTGAAGTCCCAAGTGCAGAGAAGTTTGCTAGCATTTCCAGAGTATGTCTGAAGGTTCAGGAAGTTCCTGCAGAAGGATTTTGCCATGCTGCAATGAAAATCAAATTTGTGAGATGCCTAATGGGGAAATACATCAAATCTGTACAGCAGGGCAAGAAGGGAGATCTGTCATTTTTTCTATCCCATCCCAAGGATACTGGACCTATGTTAGAGCATGTCACATATGACAACATGGAAACTAACTATCTTTAACTCTGGAAGGCCACATCAATACCAGAAAATATTAGGAGCAACAGCTTACAAAAGTGGGATCATGATATTCATTGGTTAGAACTGGGATTCTCTGCATTTCCCTTGCTATTTTGCAGTTATTCTTCATTGTCTAATAAAGGCTTGACTTCTGGAAACTGTCTTTTGAGCAGAAACTTCTACTTAAACTCCACACCTGGAAATAAGGACTTGCAGAAACATACTCAGGTAATTGTTACTGCCAACCATTGACAGGGTGGGGTTTTTCTCTTGTTGTTGGTTTGGGTTTTTTTCACCTTAATATAAGTGAAGTAAGAATATATATTTAGCTTACCTGAACAACAAGATAAAAAAACAGATGACAAAATACAGTCCAACGGTGAAAATATAGGCCAGCCGCATGTTGTAAGATGGACCATTCTCTATTTTACTGATTGTAGCATTGGTGTAAAAGCCATAGTAGAGTACTGTCTGTTGAAAATAACCCTGAAAAGATATGGACATCATTCAGAATGTTTGCTCTCACCTGCATATGGTGGGAAGTATCATTACCTGAAGCCCAATTAACGGAAGTGGGAGCTGT
>KZ506702.1:114049-131244 GCA_002844005.1 Limosa lapponica baueri | reverse complement strand
GAGGTAAGTCATCTCAGATCACTTAGTTGATGAAAACTAGTAGAGTTAAAGCAGTGCAAAAACCTTCCTTTAGAAACAGCCTGGGACTTTGCTCCCTGAATGTAAAGATCTCCACAAAATGAAAAGATCCTCCTGTTTTGAGGCCCCACTGAGTTCAGCCAGTTGTCTCAGAAAGATCTGTGTGCTCCCTGAAAGAATAAAACTTTGGAAATAAGCAAAATGCACAGGATCACAGATGGAAATCTGCACTGCATTTTCAGAGGAAAATAAGCACACAAAAATGTTCTGCTGGAGACTATTGCAGCTCTCTCTGGAAGGCCTGGCTTCTTTTGTGTCTCTTCCACTGCTTTCTGAAAGAGTGATGGAAGTCTTGAAATACTGCTGAACACAGCAACCATTCGCAGTGAAACAAATGCATCAGAATGAGTTCCATTCATCTCGCTCGGAGTCAATGTTTGTTGCAGCTTCTTTTTCAAATATGTACTAAATATTGTTTCTAGTCATATAAATTTCTAAGTCCACCTCTTATAAGAAGCGCTAGCTTTTTTACTCTATTGTGAGTTTTTTAAGTAGATCTGTTGAACACAGTACTAACACAAATCTGTTATTACATACTTACAGCTCCAGTGAACAGCTCCAGACCCGTGAAGGAAAGGTTATTTGGTTCTGCTGCAACAAACTGAGGGATTGTGATGAAACTGAAGTTTATGAGGAATGAGAAGATGTTGAAAGTTAGCAGCCACTTCAAGAAAATAAAATAAGAAAGAACACTTGTTCCAAATTTGGCACCAATGATCTTCAGAGCCCTGTGCCAAAACCACAGCAGGTGAAAACATTCAGACAAGCTATTTCCAAATCGCCGGAATGACTGAAGTGCAAAAGAAAAGAAAGAGATAAATCTCAGTGAACCATCTTAAATAGGACTGAAATTCACATAAAAAGGCCTCACATTTTTTACAGTTCCATTTTGATGATAAGAACGGATTTCCCCCACTACATGTACCATAAGATGCTTAACTGGTATTCCTAAGTGCTACCATAATACAAGTCATTATTTATGAACACTGCAGCAATTAATTGGTTCTTTGGTAAGTAACATAAAGCAAGAAATCAGATACCTCTGGCGACAGTGATAACATTGCACCTAAAGTGGTTCACTCTCTTGTGACTGACAGAAGCTTGACACTTACCACTGCTGTTCCCTGCAGACACTGTGTACAGCAGGAAAGTTGAGTACTGTGGTGCCTTGATTTTTTTGTTATTTCTTTAAGAACTTTATTCCTGTGGAAAAGCATGACAGGGGGTGATAAGCATTATAAGTATGGGTTGTAATTAAAACATGAAGCCAAAGAAGCAGCTCCAAATAGTTTCACACATGTGCACATGAAGAGTTAATAAAACATGGAGATGTTCTGCTAGTTCTTTTTCTATTAGCTGATACATGGCTCTTGTCCATGCTATGACAGTATGTTCTAACCCCTCCACTAACTCATTCTGGGAACAAAATTTAAATATATTCTGTGAGGAGACAAAAGGATAGTTGAGACCACATGGTCTCTTCTCCATTTTCAGTGGCCAAGGTTCCTTTGAAAAGAAGTCTCAAGTCATCATTCATAACCAAATCTCAAGGCCTTGATATTCTGTTTTATATTACCATGAGCGATCCTTCTTATCCAGAGAAAGAACAATGAACCACCTCTAAATTATTTTCCCTTACAAGTTGTTGACTTTTTAAAAGTGCATTAAAAAGTACTTTCAGTTCTTTCAAAGTGACAAACCGAAGCTGAGCAGATGGCAAACACCCATACTTGATAGCTAGATGTTGAAAGTATAGTGTTTCTAAAACTAAACAGATGAACTTTTATTTTTACCTGATCTCTCTCTTTTTCTTCATGGTCTCTGGCATCTTCTGGATTGCTTTAATCCTTTCGCTGGTAGACATACTTGCAAGATTTCCAACTAAATCTTCCTCTGCATAAAAACCATGACAAATCCAAATTTTGGGATAATAATACAGTAATTCTTATACAAAATCTGAAATGGATATCATAACATTCCCCATTTGCACTGCTACCAAGGTGTGGCAAGCTCTGAGACTTAATAATACTCCCCAGAATATCCTCAGCTCCATCAGTACTCTAATACAGACGTAAGTAGTACAGTCCTGAATGTTTAAAACTAAACATCGCTTGTCTGATGCTTGTTTAGTATTAACACGAAGAGCTGCAATATTAAGGAAAACGAAATACTGACAAACTCCAAGTTTCTGGTCTATTGCTTGATCACTGTTTGATAGTTACATTTCTATGATGCCACATATTGACTTGAAAGCTAATTTTTGTTTTATTTATTCCATAATTTCAGCTGATGCTAGTGCCCAAACGTAGTGCTACCTATGAAATAGACAGAACTGTATTACTTGGCAATCAGGCTGTTTTTGCATAATTGGAATTTGATGCTAATTCCAGACACAGTGGCTGAAAACAATCCATTAGCTGGTCAAACAAATTCTAATACAGAGTTTAGCTTTTCTTTCTACAATTTAACACATATTCACACTGTGCTGTGCTTCATTTATCATGGGATCTAAGAATGCTACTACAGTTTAAAAGATTAATCACTAGTGTTAACACAAAACCAAGCTGTCTCCATAACCAGAGAAAGACTGTACATGAAATTCTGGTGATAAATCAAGAATATTATCAACCACACCATCTTTGTGCAAGATACTATTCAGTATCAAACCACTTATCTAAACTCCTACCTTCTTTGCGCACTGGATCTATTTCAAATAGGCTGGAAGAAGTCATGAAGATTTCATCAGGTGGTCTTCTGCTGCGTCTCCGAATAAAGCTATCTAAATAACATTAACTGTTTAGTAAGCCCAGATACTTCTGAAAAATTGACTTAAGAAATTTAAATTTCATTTTCACAGAAGCAACTTCAAAGTATCCCCTTCAGCATCGCTACCTACATGGAAACATATACTCCCTCACTCACTCCTTTCCTGGTTATGCTTGATGACCATATGCAATTTTTCAGATCCACGCTGGAGAAGAGGTACTGAGCCCAGTGTTCAGCTGCCACAGAAAACTTTGTCATTTAACCCATTCATAAATGTGCACATTGATTGTTCAAGACTTCATCCTAGAAGACAGGTCCTTCCTTGAAAAATCCTTCCACTGACTTCAGAAGGATTATTTTAGAATCACGCTCAGTCTTGCTGATTAAGTTTTATGTACCAGACTCCCATTTCCCCGGGGCTAAAATGCAACTGTTCTCTCAACCTTCTTTCATCCAATTATTCAAACATGGGTGACTATATTCCTTAAATGCATCTGCCTTCCAGCTATGAAGCAGATGAGTTTATCCACAGCTTTCCTTGCCTCGCCTTCCCTGTAAGCTAATGGCTAGTCTGTGCAATGTCCCCCTTTTGACCTCAACTCTCTGGCATGGAAGGCTGCAACTGACTGACACGCTTGCTAGCTACTGCGCATGGTGCAGGCTCCTTCACCATATTTGCTATTTAGATCTAACGGGCCCCTGATGTTAGTGTCATTTTCACTTTGAGCCAACTTTCTTCATAACAACTAAAAAGAATCTAAAAAAGAAAAGCATAGAAAAGCATGCGTGCCTACTTGTGGAGCTACTTCTTGAACTTTCAGCACCCAGACGTTTATCCTCTAGTTGACTTTGTTGGAAATGCACTCTCTCCTTCCTATCAGGTATTAAAAGCCATGTATGATAGTTAATGTCCTATTTCAATGGCCACTCATGGAGCGAAGCATTTCCAGGTACCAATAAAATCATTGCTTTTTAATATAAATACAGTATTATGCCAAATCAGATCTTAACTTAAAGACCATGCTCTTAAAGATGAAAAAGAGAAAAAAAACTAAGAATCCCTCACTTTGGGGGCACAGAGAGATGGTTCTTCAGGTAATAATTCCAGAAGACAACTCTTATTTACATTCCAGAAGCAGCAGACAGGAACCAAACTGATTGTAACAGAAAAATTACAAGATATGGGAAGAACAGTTCCTACCCAGAACATGAACAATAAACTACTATGCTAGCCTAAAACAGAACCCAGATTATACTATTCCGGACCTCCTGGATTTTAATAAATGTAAATCTCTGATTATTATTATAGTCTAGAATTTACACGGAGACAAGGTAGTGAAAAATTCACTAAAGACAGTCTCAAAAATGCATCCTGTCCTTCCCTTATTTCCTCTCACAATGAGACTCTTCAGATAACTGTGTAAGTTTGTTTTATGTTGATCCACTTACAGAGAGTTTGGGTTAAAATGGGTAGGCATTATATCTTTCATTGCTCAAGAAACATAGATCATCACCTGCAGAAAGATCCTGAAAAATTCAGCTGCAACTATGCAGGACAGTAAAAGAGAACATATGTTCTATGATTCCTTTTGTTACCTGAAAATCTTCATACCTGAACCAGAAGGCTTTTAAATATTTAATTATTTTATGGAGGGCAAGACTGACACGCAACATTCTGAAGCACCACAATCATTACGTCTTACCTTCTGATACATTGGAAATTCTGTGGGTATAGGAGCGATCCAGCGGATGGAAGGCAGGAGGTGAGGTGTATGCCAGCTCTGGCTCAGGCTCAAAGGAAGGGTTATCTGTTGAAGGGAATCAGAATTATACAGAAAGCTGTATACTGCTATGGGTTATTTACACACACAGAATATCAGCCCTGTTGACCAAATACAGCTTTACTGCAAACACAGCAATATACCCCATTAACAAAACTCCTATAAGTCACTCCAATGTACATCCTAGTATTTAACAACTATTGCAGTCCATTTACCAATCTGGTAATACAACAGACAGTCCATGGATCTGTTAATAGAACATCTGAACTACTTCTAGGAAAAAAAGAAACAAAAAACAAAACAACACAAAAAAACCCCACTGCCACCAGACACAAACATGTACAGAGCTGAGTTTTCCAGAGCTGCAGACTCCCTCAGGACAGAGTAAGCCATTATTTGTTCCGGTGTTTCTGTAAACTGTTCACATGAGAAATTACATACACATGGAACTTCCATATGGACTTCTGCTTAGGACATTAGCTCTTGGTAAATCTTCGCTGTATTCAGAGCCGTGTCTCATGGAGGCCATTGGAATCTCCAGAGGGTAATTCTGTCCTCTTCCACTCTGTTCTCCATAGGAACCATGCAGTGAAGAATCATAAGGGGTTTGGTGAGAAAACAGATTCTTTTGGGAACTCCTCCTGTGTGAGCAACAAAAAGGAAAACCCTGAGTGCCACAACAACTCTTAATAGATATCGTTAATAAATTGTTACCTGTTATCTTCAAATTTGAGTACATTATAAAACAAACTCTGATATTGAGAGGTATTTAGAATTCCAACATCAGAATTCTGATTTGGTCATCAACTGAATTAGAAAGACTAAGACTTTTCTCCATCTTAAGTTAGTTTGGACTCTACCTAAACAAAAATAGTTGCTTGGAAAATGAGGACATCCAAGGTTATAGCACATTGTGAAAATTACTGGAACTAAAAAATATCCATGACATTATGCCATAAATCGTAAAATACATTTAGCTGATAAATTAAACTAACATGTAAAGAGCAAACATGCCATTTCTCTTGAATGCCGCCTTCCTGATAATAGCTTTAAAAATTTGTGTCCGAGAATGCAAGCATAAAGGAGGGATTAAAAGAATTCCACAAATTAAAACTCTGGAGAAAAAGTTTCTCCTGCATATAAACAGAGAATTTAATTTCTTACGGCACAGTCACAACAGCAAAATTAAATGAACTCACCTTCTATCAATTTCCAGTGTCTCTGAGAAGTGGTAGTCTGGATTTTCAAAGGCTTCATTGTAATGATAAGACATGACAAGTCCTTCGTTTGAGATAAGAAATCTTCCTTCTTTTTGTCTCTACTGCTTCATTAATATGTTCATGAGAAGACTGATCACAGACCTAATTACAAAACAGATGCAAGTACATATAAAATGAAAAGAAAGGAACTTCATTTTTGCATCTTAGAAGATTCTGCCACCCTGCTAACAAATAACATGAAACAATATAAACTGGAAAAGGTTCTAACTTAGTGCTATTTACCATTGGGAAATTAGGGTCTACCAGAAGTTGCAGGTATAATGGGAACTAATAATTCTCTATAGTAAGCTCTAAAAAAATAAGGAAGGGGAGTGCCACGTGAAGTCTTCCCCAACACTGACAATGAAGCCAGGTTTTAGAAGCGTGTCGAAACGTTAAGAAGAAAATAACTTCTCTCTTTCCTCCTCATACAGGAAAAGCCAAATACACAAATTTTCCTCCAAGTACTTCATTTTCAAAACCAAAGAGATCTACCCACTTCCTTACTATCAGTGGCATCTCTAAGTCTTAGTTGTGAACAAGAGACCTCCTGGACCACTCCTATGTACAGAGCTGACATTATTATCCACTTTTAATGACGGCTTTCCTAATGACTTAATGTCTCGATCCTGTAAATAGATTTGGTTTTAGCTTTATTTCTCATAGAGTGCTCCGTTTTAGTCTTAAGTGAACCAGACTTGGTCAGAGTTTAACAAATGGAAGTTCAGGTAAGTCAGTGAAAGGGGAACCTTACATTAGAAAAACAGAATCCAAATTAGACAGGCAGTTCTTGCAATTAATAAAATCATACTCAAAATTAAAAATGAAGCAATTTTTAGCATTTGTTCTTAAAGTCACCGTGCCAAGTTTGATCAGCTGGCAAGCTATTCAAGAACAGGGAAGGAAAAAAATAAACAATAAAGGACACATCTGACGAAACTCATCAGACCTTGCTTTTATCTCAGCTCTACTCCTAGAAAATCAAAGCTGAATCTCATTTAATGGTACAGTCTCAACCAACTTTTCTGTCTGCAGTGTTTTTTATTTGCAATTTCTACTGCAATCAAGGAAGTAACACATGAAGAAAAGTATTGTCAGAACGGATAATTGTACAGTGTATAGTTTCTGAAGGCTTGTCAAAATCTTCTCTTTTTGCCAAAAGAAGTTCTTAAATTACTATTGTGTCATTTACATACCTAAAGATCCTGGAAGACAGTCTAAAATTTTGCAGTGTGACATACAGTTCTAAAACACTGCCCAGGTTTTGCACACTGACTCGCAAAGAGATCTGCATATAAACACAGGTGATTGATTGAATTCGAAGTCCTACATTTGAATCAGAACTTTGTCTGCACTTTCACTATAGCATGGAGCATGCTATGAGGCCCACATCTTCAGCAAACATTCAGTAAAAAAGCATACCAGGCAATTTGAATATACGGTACGTCACCCATCCCCTCTGTAAATAGTGGAATGTGATTACTGCCAACAAGAAATTATAAACATGGCCTCTCCTAGGTGAAACTTGCGGTTTTTTTCAGGCAACAATTTCACACCTACAGAGACAGAGTGAGATTCTCCTGTATTCAGAAAAGTAATTAGCAGAGCCTCCTCCCCTTATCTCTAAAGAAAACCAATAAAAGCTCCAGGAATCTAAGGCTCTTACATAAAAGTCATGAGAAGTTTAAATCTCCTAAGAGGTAGGTTTTCTTTGTCAGGAACCACTTAGCTCTTGATGATCTTTTGAGAACTAACTTAGAATATATCTGAAGTTGTATACAAACTCTTCAGGAATTAATACATTCTGTCCCTATACTCCATTAAAAAGCACGGAAAGAATTATTGGAAAAGATAATCATGGTCTTCTGCAAAAAGTTGCTTGGACAATTAGATTTCCCTCTGTAAGTGTTTTACATTTCAAACTGTAATGAAAAGCTAAAGAGGAAAAGATAACTTTCTCAGGGGAAGAAAATTCTTAGACAATTCCCTTTGAAGAGTGTGCAAAATTACATTTTTCTACTTTTTAACTGGTTTCCCAGAAACCCAACTCACTTGGGCTCAGCCATCCAGAGAGCTGCGAAACCTGCCAGCAAGGCAGCTGGAAAGCTGATCACTGATCTAAACACTGACCTAAACTCGCCTGGTCTTCATTCAAACTGTAGAGAGAACAGATATTTTGATGGAAATGTATGGGTTGTGTAGAATCAGCATTATCCAGAACCAAGCTCATAGGAAGCATACACCAGCTCTATCAACCAACTTGAGAAAGAATCCCAAAGTTTTAAGGATTTTAAATAAATTCCCCCTGTACACTGAGGCAAATTCAAATCTTTGCATTTAATTTCTGAAAAAAAAATTGAGATTTTCCTCCTGCTACCTGAGAGCATTAGATCACAAACCCTGAGGCATTTGGAATGAGCAAGAACGTGAACATGGATAACCCTTATGCTTCTTGATTGAGGCTGCAGGCACTCAAAAATTACTGTGCTACTTGGTACGTAAATGTTGTACGGTGGGATGGAGGTGTGTATGAGCACACACGCTCAGGTGTACGGGTGGGACACCAGTGGTGTACAGGTAGCATGGCAAGGGCATACAGGCAGCACACCCATTCACCCACTTCCTCCATCCCCAGCCCAAAGATCGTGAGAACCACTTCCTGTCAAAAATCAGATGCCAACATTAGGGGTTCAGTTTGGGGTTCAGTGGACTGGCATTTTAGAAATTTCTGACCAGTCATAATTCATCAGAATGAGCACTACCTGCTTCGGGTTCTATCTGAACCACCTCTTTCTTCTTTTTGACCTATGATGGGATGCAGTAAACTATAGCTCCAGGAAAAGCTATGACACTTAGACTTAGCTTTCCCTTTAAAAAGTTACTTTCCAGAAGGAAAAAACAATAAATAGCTGGAAAACAGAGGTCATTTGTGAAAGAAAGATAAAAAGCAGGAGCTTGACAAATCTTTGCTTTGCAGAGTGGTGTCCATTTGTTGGACAACATCTTGGATTTCAGCAATTTCAGAGACAAATCTTGTGTCTCCTCCTCTGGAGGACAGAAGGGTTTAAGATCAGTGGGTTTAATAATCATCAACATGTAAATAAGTTACAGGATAGGTGGAGAGTTAGTGCTTTCCGCTTAAATCATTCAACACACACTGTAATGATATAGAACAGGAAACTCCAAGCACTGCAGACTCAAGCTTTTGGATCATTTCCCAGAAAAATATCTGCCTTCACGTCACGGACCAACAGCCTTGACAACATATTCCAGGTTAGTTTCATCCATTCCTGTACAGGTAGTTCCCTGCTATAGACACTAATCCTCATTTAGAATGTAAATCAAACAAACACAAATGTCACGCGAAAACAGCACTTTGTCCTGGTATCAAGTTTCAGGAAAGCCACTTAGGCCTTCAAGTCCTTTACCTGTAATCCCTCAGTAAAAAGGATTACACAAAGTAAATTCTACTTACACAAATCTTGAAGAGGAATGGAAACAGTAAGTTCCAGAACTATATCATAGTAATAGAACTCATGGAAGAATTGATTCAGAAGGTTGAATGTGCTCTATTTCCATAAAGATCTTTTAGTTTTGTAGGGTACGACTGGACAGGGCTTCACTGTTACCCGAGTTTCTTTTATTCATGAATCCCTGTCCTGTTTAACATGTCCCACACAACTTCATACTGAAAAATCAGATTGATTTCTGGAAGCCAAAAGTGAGCTTGAGGGACAGACCAGAGTCAAAACTAGATTAACACGCTGCATCCGCAACTAGGTTCCAGTACTGACTACTACTCTTCCACTATCTCAATCCCGACAGTTTCAGCACTGCTGCAACAAACCAGGAAAGCCTCTCAGAAAATCTAAAGAGCTTGTGAATTGATGCTAATCAAACACTACATTCACGAAAAACTGATCTTTAATTGACATATTAGCAATGAAAAAAGCATGACTCATACACGGAAGTGAAAACCACTTACCTTTTCTGCATATGCCAAAGTACCCAGTCTGCACTGACAAACGCTGCCTCTTAAAGGCCTTCCACTGTAGTTTTATTGAAATCAGTAGGGTCAGTTACAGGAGCCAACTTCAACTTTGTTATTTTATACCTTCAGTCAATTTCAGCAACACAAATCATGCCTCTGCTACAAAAAATCTTCCCAGTGAAAGAGATGACATGATAGCACTAAAGACTCATCTGCTTACTACTCTATAGGCAAAGGAGAGACAATCAAATTGGGAAGGGAAAGGAGAGTGACAGCATCCCCATTACAGCCGCAATGCTGCTGTCTCCCAACAGCTTGTTGAAACTTGAGCTCACACAGGAAAGTATTTCCTAGTCCCATAGCGCAATGCTACCTACCAGAATTCAGATCCCATCCTCCCTGTCCCCCCAGCCCTTCTCGGGAGCCAGGCAGGCTGGCAGAAGCAGGCAAAGTAGTGTTTGTCTGACACGAGGGATCCGTCCAAGTATCTCTGCCCTCAGCTGGCTGCTCCCATCGCCTCCAGCTCCTGCTTCAGTGTCATGAACTCTGCTCCTTATCTGCTCTCTATCCATTTTTTGCACCTACTCGCTTCTTTGCCTTGTCTGTTCCATTTAACGTTCCTCTTGTAATTTCCTCCTTCCTCCTCCCAAATATAGTAAGACTACAATATTTTCATCCTGTTCACTTGTTTGCAAGCTAAATCCCTTTTATCACATGTGGCTGCTTAGATAAGGCTTTTGGAGAAGGACTGCCAACTACTTTGTTTGCAGTATCTCAAACAAGATTCTACTTCTTCACCTGAGTTTAGACACCTTTATTATAAACATGCTTCTGAAACATTAAAAAAATAATTATTACAACATAAATTTTAGTGTCCAGTAAAGTGTCATAAAGATGTGGCACAAGCTTCAGAGTTTTTACTTAATGGCAGTGGGTGAGAGTTCAGATAATTCATTAATTCTGTGAAATCCATTGTACCCTCCCCTAATCTGCCACACAAAGCCTTGCTTCTCCACTCAAAAGGCTCCATGGGATCACAATTCTTACGGACTGAAGTACACATCACAGTGATTTTGCATTATCTAATCCTTTCCTCAGAGACCCCTTTGAGAGCAAGTCTCTCTTTGTTTCCTGCTTTGTTGCTTTTATGTTCTTAACTCTGACTACAAGTTGCAAACTATGGGAAAACTATGAACACTGAGTAAAGAGGAACAATCAGGGATATATAACTACTAAAATTAGGAACAGGGAACTGAAGAGTAAGAACAGTATACCTGGCAGAGAGAGGAAAGATTAACAAGAATAAGGAACTGTGAACAGAACTCTTCGTTATTTCTTTAACACTTGAAAGACGTCACCTGTCTCATAGTCTGACCATTATGGGGAAAGAAGGCCAAGGCAAGAAGCACTTCACATAGGTACAAGTCAGTCTTGTGACTAAGTTTCCAAACTGCAGACTATCACATTCTTTGCATATAGGAGGACGAAATCTTGCTTTGCAAAACAAGTTTTTTAAGTCTGTCTATTAACCAGCATTACCAGGTACTTGTATTTGGAGGAAATGTTTGGTTACAGAAAAAAAAAAGCAAGCTGTTTTTGAGTGCCTGTTTGGAATTAGTTTTCTGCTTTCAGTGAAAAGGCAGCCCATCACACCAGGTCTATCAGAGGCACGAGATACTGTTTACTAGAGCAGTTCTAGTGTTTTGCCTTAAAAGAAAGCTTTGTTTATTCTGTACTTGCAATGGATACCGATCCAGTTTAAATGCAACCTTCAAATTATACTTTAATGAGCAGTTTCAGTTACAGGAGTCTCATTCACAATTTCAATCGGAAAAGCTTATGGGAACTACACATATGATCATTTTAGACAATAAACAGGGGTTTAAAGATACACAATGTTGTTGAACTAAAAAAGGGCATTGTTCTGTTTGTAATTTTAGCTTAACTTCCCGTTAAGGTATTGTCATCTTACTACTATTTGCACAACCAGTATTTAAGATGATCCTGAGGGAAAACAAAAGCTATTAACAACATTCTAGGAAATCAACTAAGAAGCTAGAAAATGGCTGGAGAGAACTAGTCAAAAGAAAAGAGAACGAGTTTTGTCACAGTTTCTCCTAACTCTTCAAAATCCTTGTATGCAGTTTTCAAATTGTTGAACAAATACTTTCACATAAACTAAATCCTTTTTTCAGGCAAAATACACTACCTTAAAATGCAGTGTAACATGTTAGTATGTTAGGGCTACATTCCACAATGAACATACAGAAGCTATGCACTATACAAGTCACAATTAGAGGCTTTTTCACAAAAATGTGAAACAAGACACTGCCGTAGTGTGTAGTTCCTGTTACGCCAGCACATACAGCCATACCGTACCTCCTCACCACTTGCATGGCAAGAATAAAAGTCCTCCCAAACAAGCATACTCTAGCTGGAAAAATAAACCAAAGCCACATAAACCAAAGCTAAAATAAATTGTTTTGGGAGAAGTACTGACATATCAGCCTGGAACAGGTGCCATTTCAACTACACTGTTTAGCACAGCATCTTGGTTTTGGCTGGGATAGAGTTAATCTTCTTCCTATATTGCTGTTTTTTGGATTTAGGATGAGAACGATGTTGATAACACACTGATGTTTTAGTTGTTGCTGAGCAGAGCTTACACTAAGTCAAGGACTTCACAGCTTCTCATACTGCACTGCCAGCGAGGAGGCTGGGGGTGCAACAAGAAGCTGGGAGGGGACACAGCCAGTGACGCTGGCACGGCACTCACACTTGAACTTCACACCTTGAACATGGTACTAACGCTACCAACTGGCTGCTTCTGCTACATGGAGCAGGATCAGGCTGCTGTTGGTCCTAGGACTGACAGAGGAGACCGTAGTGACACTAGGTCAGTGGAAGCAGAAGTTAGCACAGCTCCCATGCAGTACCACGGGCTGCTCGCAGCTTTGCTTAAGTAACAGAGCATTTCTAAGGGACATAGACTTAGCAATTAAACCTTGGATGTAAAGATTTGGCTTTTACATGAACAGTTAATCTTCTGCATAGAAACATTTCAACCTTTGTTGGTCAGGGCACAAAGGAAGAGACTGGAGAAAAAGAGAGCAGTATTTAAATAGCATGCCTGTGTGTTTTGAGGAAGTGACAAAATGACCACAATACATGAATACTTAAACCTAAGACTTTTCCCACTTATTTAATACAAAAGTACTTCTGGCTTCCCATTACCTACAGTAACATGCAAACACCTGCTCACAACCTGCTATTTGGAAGATGCAGTGCCACATTCATTCACTAGCTAGCAGACTCCAACACGCAACCTACGCCACAGCAAAAGCAGGTATCTCGCTGCAAACTGGTGATCCCAGCAAGGCTGGTGCAACAACCCACACACCGAAGCGTGGCACACTGGCTAAATGCATCAGGGAAGGATGTGGCTGTTAATCCCCCATGGGACCAACCTCTCCAGCTGGAGACAGTGGAAGCTCGTATGTGACTAACAGGGTGACAAAGCCATGACGTGCCACGCAGCAGGGCTGATATCAAGGTCAGGGCGCTGCTCTGAGTGGCTATTTACCACCCAGATAGCAGAAGGCAAGTACATCCCTGAGTACACATGCAGTACAGCCCCGTAAATTCTAGCACTCCAAATTAACAGCAAGAATTATTAAACTTCATAAAAGTTTAAACTGCACCTGTCAGGCAGTTCAGGTGACTCCTCCAGGCCAGGTGCATGGACAAACCACCTTCCAGCCCTGCCACCAGAGAGCCGGTCCACACCTTGCTCGGACCCCAGCAAGCTCCAGCCCCCGGCCGGCGACCCCGGCCCCACCGAGCGCTACTGGGATGGCAGAGCCGCAGCCCCGAGCCCCGAAGACGCCCGGCGCCGGCCGCTTACCTGCTCGCCTGCCGGGAAACGGCCGCCCGCTCCCCGCTCGCCCGCGCCCCGCTCGCCCGCGCCAGGTGCCTCGGCGTCCGCGGCGGGAGCCCCGGGAACCGGCACCCTGCCCCGCCCGCGGCTCCTCCCGGTGCCCGGTCCCGTCTCCGCCCTCCGGTCCGGGGGGGTACCGCCGTGGCTTCCCTTCCCCGCGAAGGGGCTGTACACGGAACTGCACCCCCCAGAAAGGAGGGGGCTGAAGTCCTGCTCTTACAGCTCAAAGAGAGAAAGGAAAACAAAAAAAAAAAGTCAGTTTCGTGTTACCTGCCGAAGGACGCGTTGTATTATTTCTGTTGGATCTCCAAGATACTCAGTCTCCTTCCTTGCAAGGATTACAATGGGCTTTGCTTTTGGCCTGGATCACAATAACACCATAATAAAATGACAGAGAGAAATGGTTTTCAGACACATGATGTGTTACCTTTATCCCTGGATTAATCATTTGTAGAGCAGAGATCAAGAATGATCTTGACCTCACCTATTTTTATTTGTATTAAAGGAAGGCTCATCTAGGGGTGAAAAAAAATTATCTCACACCAATACAGGCAGTAATTAGCAGCTCCTGGATGGGAAATTTAATACCAACCCTGTCTTCCTATATTTGTGTAGAGACCAGAAGAAACTTCTCCTTTAGTGTGACACAGAGATAGTTATTTTTCTTGTCTTCCTCCTCTCCTTGTGTGTCTTCCTTTCAAGCAGACATGGGCAAAACTATGGACTGGTCAAAGCTACAGCTGAACACCAGGCAGAGTGAATAAAGGGAAGCCAATGAAGTCCTGGGTGGTGCCTCTTGCAGGAATTTCTGTCCCAAAGAAGCTCAGCGGGGATGCTCCATGACTTTAACTTACTCTGTGGCAGCTGGATGCTGCCAGCTGGACTCGGGGTTACCCCAGCACACCCACCACACACCAGTCACTGCCAGGCTGGTGCCCAGTGCCCTTCCCGAAGGCTAACGCTGTCCTCTGAACAGAGAGGTGAATGTGGGGCCCACCACTGGGACAGGCACAGGCGAAAAGGGAACAGGGTAAGGGCAAGACTGGCTCTGTTGTCCCAGACCTGTGCTCTGCACAGTACTTTTTTCCTAATACTGTACAGAATTCCAAAACCCCAGCCACTTTTGTGTTAATAGAGCTTGTTTTGCCATTTTGGCAGATTTTATCTGCTCAGAAAAACATACATCTTAAAACTTCTAGCAACTATACCTCAGTAACTTCTCTGGTCAGCAAGATTAAGAAAACCAAACAAATGAAAAATACCCCCATTGACCTTTGGATGAAAGGCAACCTCACTAGCCAGAGAGGAATTGGTAACAAATCAATTTGCTCCATGTTCAGAGGCTGTACTGTGGAATGGCGGAGGATCCCTTCTACCAAATGGCTAGTGCTTTTCCAGATCCTAAACTGTGGAAAACATATCTATCCTCTACCAGACACATTCAACATAGACTTAAGTGAAGTTTTCTACTACTACTTTATGGTTACATTTTGCCCAAAGCAACATTCCTGACATGACTGCAGAGGACTTGTCTGCAGATCTCTCCTACTGATCCAGGAGCTGCCTGCATGCCACACAGGCCACGGGGCAAAGCACAGGGGCAGTCGAACACAAGAACCCCCCCCAAAATTAAAACAATCACTCAGAACTTCCCTGAATGTTTAGAAGCATTTTTGAGCTGTGGCATTACGAAGAGGAACTATACAAAAGAAAATGTGTCCTGAAAACATATGGTGTTACAAAATCTGACAGACAGATCTCCAGCATCATGGGAAACAGTATATGGCACTGGCTTCCACGGTCAGCACTGGCTGAAAACTGCTGCTCTTGTGAGAAACCTACTGCACTCCCTGCGTATGGCTGTTGGGCTCGCACAGAATCGTCCGTTCTCTCCCCCTCAGCATTCCTGTCTTCCTGTTTTCCCACTTGGGATTGCTGTGATCCATAAACTCATTGAAACATTTCCATGCGTCTAAAAAACCTTTCTCAACTGGAAAAAAAAAAAGAAAAAAGAGAGGAGAGAATAGTGAACGTTCTCAGAAAATTCCTTGGGAAGTCAATCTTGTTTCAATTCCTCCAATCTTCATTTCAATTTGTTCTCACGGGGTCATTAACTCAATAATTTTCTAGCACATGGGGTTTTGGACAGAGTCTAATTAATCATCAAGGTATTACTCACCTTTCTTCTTTGCATTCTTAGTAGTAAGAAAAAGAACAGAAATAAAAAGCAAAACTGACACCCCAGGTGACAGCCCTAGGGCAGTGTTACACCGTAACTATTCCTATTGAAAGCACAACTGGCCCTGCTCTATGTTCGCAGACAAACACAACGACAGCCCACCCTTCGTTGGCTTCAAGGTGGCACTTAGGCTCTGTTGGTGCGACACAGACATCTGGCATACAAATTGCACACTTAGCATGAATGCTGAACAATACTTAATGGTTTTTCAGGAATGCTACTGAGGAGTTTCAATTTCCATCCCCTGAACTTCCAGGAATGAACAACTGGAAGTTGTTCAAAGTCTACGAAATATGAAGCTCAACCAAGGAACCAAACCCACCCATGTAACGGGCTTCACTGAGGTACCCAGCTCTGTTACAAACAAGCCAATCCTGCATTCTCTCAAGCTGAAGCACAGCCCAGCTTCTTGGGGGGGCAGCAGCCAGTCACACAGCACCAGCCTTTGCTATACAAAAAACTCCACCTGGGAAAAATCATCCTGGAGATCTGTGAAAAGGAGAAGGGGAAAAAGTGGTAGATTTGAATTCCTGCCTTCTTGTACTAGCCTTCAGAGTTACCTATTGAAGGATGAGGGCAAGTTATAGCTTATTCTCACAGAAAAATAGCTAAAAAACTATATTAGTTAGATTCTAGACCAATCTACCAGCACAATGACAAGAACACCTGCAATAAGGAAACTCCTGTACTTTAATGTCATGTCGCAGTATTTCAAAACAATTCCCCTTAAGATAGACCTTTCTCCTCCGCCAGTAATACATCAACTTACTGACTGTAAACACATGCATCTAAATTACTTTGAGAACTTACGTCTCTATCAATAACATTTTACGGTTTTATTACGAACACTGATTAACCACACAGATTCTTATTGCTAATAAAGAAATCCAAAAATCACATACCTGAGCTGATGACACCCAGTTAAGTTCAGAAATGGGCTTGCTTTTGTCTGACTCAGCATCCTGAAATCTAACGATGACTTATTTTTAAAAGTACTGCAGAAAGTGGATGAGGAATGTTCAGAAAAATCTGGTTATTGATTTAACTACAGCAGAATTTCACTGAATTTCACTGAATTTTTTTAGAGTTGGAAGGGACCGTATAGATCATCTAGTCCAACTCCCCTGCTGAAGCAGGATTGCTT
>KZ506702.1:97653-112114 GCA_002844005.1 Limosa lapponica baueri | reverse complement strand
TTTTTTTTTTCTTTTTTTGCCTCAGGGTTTTGTGCTTTTAAGGATCACTGTGGGTTTTCCACCATCAGCTTTCTGCTCTGCTAGGGCTGATGTTCGTGAGGCTTCTCAGCAGTTCTTCCAAAATACATTTGCGTTCTCTTTGGTGTGGCTTAATACAGGTGGAAACAAGCTTTCCATGACCATTTCGTCTGTTTTTTTTTTCCATATCCCTTTTTAAGTTGCTCTTTGCCATGAGCGACAAGCAGCTCCTGCCCCTCTGGTGGTAACCCCCAGCAGGGAGAGCATTGCAAAGAGCGTGCTTTGTCCTGCCTGTATTTCTCTGCTTGTTGTCTCACTGCTAGGCTGAGAGCTCCTTTGAGGAGAGAGGATGCAGGATCTGTTTTTACGTTGTCAGGGAACAACTGCACCTTTAAATCAGTTTTTAGTTGTGAATATGAAACGGGAAAGAGGTGAAAGTACAATTAGTGCCTAGTGCTCCACAGAGAACAAGAGTAACTTGCTTGCAAGAGCAATGGGAAGTGGGTTACAGCCTGACCCTGGAGTTAAGTTTAACCCTACAGCCTGTACGCAAGGAACAGCGGAAGATCTAGGTTGTGGTAAGGGATAGTGCTCGATACATTGAATTTGTATTTGAAGTTGGGTATCTAAAGTACAGTTCTTCAAGAAAAGGGAACTGCTGTCCTGTGGCCGTGGTGTGTGTTAGGAAAGGAGCTGGGATGTCCCAAGCTTGTTTACATTTTTTAGCACTGAGGGATTCTGGTGGGGCTTCTTGGCATTGCTGCGGATCAGCATTCTGTGCCTATTGTGCAGCAGCTGCCAACACAAAATGCTTCATAGAAACGTCCTGAAAGCTGAACACTCAACTTCTGTAACACAGATGAATATGCAGCCCACGCCTCTGTTTAAAATGCAGACCAAACATGGGCCAGATAGTTCTCCAAAGTGTTTGTTTAAAACACAACATGCTGCGGCCTGTAGTTTCCACAAAATGAAGTCTTCGGAGAGTAGCTGTATTTGCGCTTAAAGATGACATCATCTGCTGCCTGTTTGATTGTTGGGTATAGGGTTTAATTTGGGTTCCTGCCAAAACGCTAATTGTACTTTCAGCTGAGAAGGATATGGAAACTTGGTCAATGTACAGCAGACATGGCAGTGGCATGGCGTGGCAGTGAATCACACACTTAAGTAGGGTTGTGTACAAAGTCTTTTAAAATTGAAACCTTTGTCTTCAGCATGGTGTCTTCATGGATACTTAAGTGCTGCCCTTCTTCAGTGGCATCAGAGGCTGCAACAGCATTTGCTGCATACAAGTCAACCTTCAAGCTATGTGTCGGGGAAGTTCTGTCCGTTTTTAAGGTTCCTTAAAAGAAAAAACGAAATGCAAACTCTGAGCCACTCAGAACTCTCCTTGATGTTGTTGCTGACCATGCAGCAATTTCTAAAATGCGACTGTGTGCATATAGTATGGAAATCTATAAGTGACAAGTGATTAGAAATTACTGACACTTTATGGCACATCCTCAGGTTTTGTTTGCAGCTTATTATTAGCAGAGTACACCCCCACACTCAAGTTCATTGAATTGGCACTGTCCAGCGAATTTTTTAAAATGCTAGAAAATTTAATTAAAAATGAATAATAAAATTTGTTTTCTATTATGTACTGGAATGTGATATAAAAGTTAAAATTATAAAATTTAAATTAAATATTGTAGCCTCTTTGTAGCTCTCTATTTTTTCCTTTATTTTTTCCCCAACATATTTTGACATTTAATTCTGATTTTGAGATCTGTGAATTTTCTACAAAAATAGAATAATTTTATATCTTGAACAGCTGCATCTGGAACATTAGAAGAGTCAAGCTAAATATTTTAGAGAAATTTTTTGAGAGCCTCTTGGTGAAGGTACTCTGGTCAGAAGTTTTGAGGAAAGAACCTTCTCTTCTTTTGCCAGCCATTTGTAAATATGAAACCATTAATGGCAACTTCCCTGAGATCCCACTGGGAAGTTCGCCTACGCATTTTTTTCTCTGTTGTGCTATTGTCAGTTGGTTTTTTTTTTTTTTCCCTTCAAGAGAGGCAAGTGTTTTCTGTGGAGGACTTGCTATATTTGAATTAACTTGATGTCACAGTTAACATGAGGACCAGATGGGGATGGCCACTGTGCGTTACTCCAGCTTTTAGCACCATGCTGTCCCTGTGAAGGCTGCAGGCAGGCTCCGTTGTGCTAGCCCCTTTTACCTGTAGTGAAAACTTATTTCTTGTGCTCAGTAACTGTATTTCTTGATTCTTAGGGACTATCAGCAGGCTGATATAAAATATTTATCTGGAGGGAAACAGTGGAAAAGAACTAGCAGTAAATCATTGAAAAAAGTCCTCAGTGAAGTCAAGGAGTTCTTATCTTACCTGGAGCTTTGGCGGCATGATATTCACAGCATAGAAGGTATTTACTGTCTTATGTAAATTTCTCCTCTTTCAAGTTGCTTCTCTTATTGGTAGTTTTACATGTGTGAGCTTAGTTTCAGATATAACAGTATGTGTGTAAGAAGTTACCTGATCCCTTTATTATAGCTGATGTAAAATTTCTGATGGGCTAGAATGAAATATATTGGAGAAAATGATTAAAAAGTCACATTTCAATTTCAGTTATATTGCTAAAAGCCTGTAATACTTAAAATTCGCTTTAGTAATGTTTCTTCAGTTAACTCAATGTAACTAAAATTATAATCTGCTCATTCTGTATTTTCCATTATTTTATCGTCTTAATTATTGGCATGTGTTTCTTTTATTTCCAGGGAAATTTGGTACAGGCATCCAGTCCTACTTCTCCTTCCTGCGTTTTCTGGTCCTGCTCAATTTTATAATTTTTATCCTGATGTTCAGTTTTGTTACCCTTCCCAGCATAATTTCTAAGTATGGAATGTTCAACAGTACCTTTGCTAAAATTCCTCCAAAGAACATAGGTAAACATCTTCTCTAAGTACTGATGTTGTTTGTAAGTTTCCCTCTTTCCATCAGCTTTTCCTTCACTTTCCAAGAAAAAGAAATGCTTTTTTTATAAGAACTTGCCATGTTCTTATAAACTTAACTTTTCCTGCCTTTTTTTTGACAGAGCCGCACTGCACAGTTTATGAACCTAGTGGTTCTAAGGGACTGGCTTACTTCTATAACTACCTTAAAGATTTGCTCAGTGGCACTGTAAGTAATTAGATTATTTTTTTTTTAATTAAATTTCTGTGGCTTGCATGTAGAATGTGAAAACGTTGGGGAATGAGGCATTGATAATTTTGAAAAGTGATAAGGCATATGCATCACTGGAGTAAAATTAGTGTTTATCCTTTAACTGTGAGAAGGGGAGTTTTCAAGCTGACTTTTACTGAGCATCCACAAGGCCTGGTTGGCCACATGCTGCAGCGTGTGCCTTTCCTCCTCCCCAGCTGATAAACATTACATATTCTGGAGCACACTGCCTATTGTGCTCTCTGTGTAGGGTCTCAGTGTCCTTGTCATAGACTCACTGATTGGAGAGGGGAGGGATTTTAAGCATGTAGTGTCTGCATAACAGTTTGGTAGAGGCAGTGGCAGTATTTAGAAGCTTTACACTGTTGTAGCTTGCTGGGGCCCCCAGTAGTAATTTTAAATTTACAAAGTGATTGGTTAATGCCAGGTTGGATTTAACTTGGCAGTTGCTTCTACTGTTCTATTTGAACTTCATGTTTTCACAGGGGTTCCTTGAAATGACAAGTTTGTTTTACGGCTACTACACAATAGATGCCGCATGGATCAGTATCATGAGGTACAACTTGCCACTAGCATATCTGCTGACTACGGTTGCCTACCTTGCCTTAAGTCTCATCTGGATAATAACAAGGTAAAGATGATGTTATAGTTTATTTACTGCTACCTATTGCACAGTTTACATTGCATTCTTGCTTGTTGGAAACATGCTGTATTCTAGAACTGGTTTATGTGGAAATGGAGAATCTTTTGCTTGAGGATGCAGTGCCATAGTAGCCTTTCTCTGTGTTTGGGAAACTAGGCCAGCAAAATAAATAAAAATAAATAAATTCGAAGTACTAATTTTCCATATGTACGCATACACGTAAATAAAAGACCCTCAACTATACAGTAGTTGTTGCTGGAGAGTTTTATTTTGGGGGTTGTTTTTTTTTGGGGGGGGGTGTGTGTGTGTAGTGTCTGTGTTGCCCTCTCAGTCTCCTGAGACAGCTCTTTGAAGTGTCAGAGAAGCAGTGAGTGAGGTGAGGAGGTTGAGGCTGTGGCTAAGGGCAGAGGGAAGTAACCTGTGTGGGTCACGGCTTCAGCTGACTCTGCTGCAGAGCCTCCCAGTGAAAGGTTTCTGAGGACTTGCTAGTATATGTAGCTGTTTGCTCATAGGGGCGGGCATTTAGTCTTTGAGTCAGGTTGCTTGAGGTGTGTTTGTTTTGTTTTTTGTGGATAAAATATGTCTCTTCATGAATGAAGTATAGTTGCATTTTTCTCTAGGTCTATGGAAGGATTTAAGCAGAACTTGGTGCATGCTGAAGATCAATTTCAGAGTTACTGTAACAAAGTCTTTGCAGGCTGGGACTTCTGCATTACAGATCCAAATGCAGCTCGGCTAAAACATCGCAGCTTGCAATATGAGCTCCAAGTGAGTAATTTTTGTTTTTCTATGGTTACAGTTTCATATAGCTTAGGTGGCTAAAAAGGAGAAGTGTATAATTCTGCAGACAAAGGAATACAGATAAGGATTGAAATAGTTTATATTGGGGGCAGGGCAGCCCACATCCTCTTGCACGCTTTCTAGGTAGCTAGAATTGTGGTGCAATGTGAGAAGGATCAGCGCTGAGGCTGACGGCCCTTCCCCCGTCCACTGGGGACTGAAGCCAGCCTCTTAGCTTCTTGTCTTATCTGCTTCTTCCTCACACTCCAGTCCTGCTTCCTGTGTTAGTTTCTACATAATCCAACAGGAAAAGCTATCCCAGCTGTGGGCAAAACCTTTGTACTGTTGGGAATCAGTTTGAGTATACTGTGTTTTAAGTCTGTGGTGTGGTAGGCAGTAGTTCGGGGAGAAATAAAATTCAGATGGTACTCTTCATACAAGTTGAGAGCATTGCTGCAGTAAGAAGATACTGGAAGTTTTCACTAGGTGTCTTTGATGCACATGCACATTAGCTGATGCAGCTAGTAGATTTCCCAAATCATAAAACTCTCTGAAAAGAGAGTCTGAAAGGCTTTTCTGGTGAAATCAGTACCTTCTTTTTGCTCTCTGTATACTGGAAGCAGAGATTTGTGTAGTGGAACAATTACCTTTGAAAAGATACTTCCATTGCAAACCACAGAGCAGTAATTACAGATTCTGTAAATTACAGTGAGTTGCTTTCTGCTCTAGTAAAAGTTCACAGTCATCTTTTTTCATCACATAACCAGAGCCTCCTTCACTTACCACACTTTTGTCTCTAGAGCTCACACCTTAGAATAGCCTACCTCTTAATATTATGGTTTCATGGAAATAAGTCCTTGAAATAAGTCCTGGGTAATCTGTGGGTTTGTCCGGGTTAAATTGCCTTCACAAGCGATACTGTATTTTCTCATCAGCTAAGGTGAAACATAAACTTTATGTGACAAGCTGCTCAAGATTGCACTTCTTTCTGTGCCATCCCCCAATTTTCCTTCGTAAATAGTGGGAGAAGGAAGTTTGAGCTGTAGTGGTGGGGCTGGTTACTTACCTGCAGAAGTAACGAGATGTGTGGGCTGATTTACCCACTTCAGAGTTTAGTACCAATGTATCTGAGATCGGTCTGTCATGACAAACAGACAAGTTGTCTTTCTGTCCTAAAGGAGATTTGTTACTGATATATTAGAGATAAGAGGATTACGAGACACTTATCTTTGGCTACAGGGCCCTCAACCTGAGGAGACTAAGCACACAGGGGCTTCCATTCCTGCATGGACCTGTTTGGGTCAATGAAAAGGTACTCTCAGTCCAGTGTGCTTGTGACCCTCCTAGAGCAGGCTATAGATTTACATATCCCAGAGGTATAAGACGTGGTGTAAAATGTCATTTGCTGCACCAGAAAACTACATCTTTTTTTGTTGTTGTTTGTAGACAGACTTGGAGGAAGAAAGACTGAAGCGAAAAATAGCTGACAGGACAACGCAAGAAAAGCTACGCATCTACTCTCTGAGAATATTTATAAATATAATTGTCCTTGCAGTTTTACTAGGATGTTTTTACTGTATTTATAGAGCAACTGTCTACTCTCAAGAAAACTCCAAGGTAAGTATCAGACATGACATTAGGAGAGATTCAGTCAGGGCTGGTGATTACTGCAAGAGGAACTATTGTGAAAGAGTCAAGTATCTTAATATATGCAAGGGATCTGAAAATGCTTTGTACAAACTTAGAGTTCTTTTAGTAGGAGAGAGTGAGAAAGATCGAGAATCATGTGCAAGAAACCTCCCAGTAATGTCTCCCTGTGATATAGAAGCTCCAGTGTCATCTGCCTTGGAGCTAATACAGCTGACAGGAAAAGCAGCCCTCACTTGCCTTCCCAAGTAACTATTCTCACCTCACTGGCATCTGCTAGTGCAAGTGCTGGTGTGTCTGGGCAGTGAACTGGCTCAGGGAACTGATCTGGTTAAAACAAACTTCATCATGATCAGTTTCTTTGTCTGGTTTGCTGCTCAACAGCAAAAATGAGCAACAGGGGAAGGGGAGAGTAAAGATTATGATCTGTATTGTGAATTACAGTGGTGTGGGGAAACAGGAAGGCTTTGAACACAGAGTGCTTCGCAGAAGAAAAGGTTCTTGCATCAGCAGTGCAAAGAATCAGGTTGGCAGGACAAGCAGATGGGAAGAGCAGTTCAGAAGCAGAACAACCAGAGCAGATGACAGTTTCAGCAGTTTCGCAACCGTAATCGACTTCTCTGTAGGACCCCAGGGTTGAGTTGGCCTGATAAGAATGGGGACCCCATTTTTTCTCTCCCCTCTGTTCACTGCTGATGTGATGAGCTCTGGCTGTGTAGGGGGAAAGTTGTGCTTGCGGTGGACCTAACTCTTAACTTCTGTAAACTGCCAGGATTGCAGAGAGAGAAGCAGGAAACAGGGGCTAAAGAAGTGTTTGTGTGGGAGGTATTGAGAGCAGAGAAAGAGGATAGCACAACACCGAACAACTTGAAGAACAGCTTCACTTGCTGTTGGCTTTATGTGTAAGGGTTGATATCTTGACCTTGCCTAAACAAGTAGGTAGAGGAGCTTGTTAAGATGGTATGAAAGTCAGGGGAGCTCCTTGGCACCAGTGAGAATGACTTGAAAAGTGTTTGCGCTTCAGCATAGGCGTGAAGCTGGTTGCCTTAGTGCTGGGTTAGACAACATAGTCAGTCACAAACCTTGGTGAGATGAGTCTCTTCAAACAGAAGCTTTTGGGAAGGACTAAAATACTAATACGTGAAGGTGAGTGGAATTGCTGGTGAAGGGAGCAGGAGAAGGCAAGAACGTGTAGTAGCAAACTGCAGAGATAAATAGCAGTGGTCAGGCTTGTAGTTCCAAATGTAGGTGGAGGATGAAGACAGAGTAAAAGGTGGTACCCAGATCCTGGACAAGAGCGGCTGGTGGATAGCTGGAGAAACCACCATGTCAGGAAGCTGTGTTTCTCTGACTACTATCGTTCTCTCATCTCTTCTTGTGCAGGATGTCAGCAATATGAACTTCCTTGTTAATCTCTTAGTGCAGTATTTGCCTTCCATGGTGATCACAATGGCCAACTTCATTGCTCCTCAGATTTTCTTATTTCTGATCAGATTCGAAGATTATTCACCAGCCTTTGAAATCAGGATGATATTGCTGAGGTAAAGACATTTTTATTGTGGCTCTGGATGTTTCAACATCTTGTTCTTGGTAGGTTTGAAGTATTGTAAGCATTCAAATATGAAGAAGCAGAGAGGTTGGACTCTACACTGGCGAGCCTGGGTGCTGGAAGCCAAGCAGGCATTGTTTGACTTATGTTTAGTTGGAAGCTAATTTTAAATCTGGAAACAATCTCATGTTTTGATGACAGTACAGTGCTGTCATTTCAGTGCCCAAGTTTCTTTCTCAGTCCCATTTAGCTGTGTGATCTGGACATCTTCAGCAACCTGAATAAATAGTCAGTAGAGAAGTTGTGGCTGCAGAACTGTGCATTCAGCTTTGCTGTGCATTCAGCTTTTCAGCACCGCTTTGCGTGCAGCAGTTCCTTGAATGAGCAAATATGTATGCACAGCAGTGACTGAAGCAAGGCTTTTATCAAGGCAGCAATTAAAAGTTTTGGGATAAAAGGTATGCCAGAGTGAAAGCATGAAGAACTAGCATTTGGCAGCTTAAGGCAGTAAGATCTGGGTTGAAGCATCTGAACTCTGTCAAGCCCTGTGCTTTGTATTTCCAGTTTGGCTAAATGTCTCTGAAGGCCTGAAGCCAGCTGGGAGGGAAGTGCTGCACACAGAGTTGTCACCTGAGCTCTCAAAATGTACTTGAGAGAATTGCAGCCCATTGTGGGCTCAAGATCCAAAGCTGAAATGACTGCAAAAAGAAGCAGGGCACTATGGCCCGAAGCAGGGAAGATGAAAAGCAATTCAGCTTACTACTAAGAAAATAAAAATGTTTATTATCTTGCTGGTCTTTCCATCAAGCCTCTGTACGACTCTTTTGTGTTTTGAGCCTTCCTTGGACTCCTGTGCAAGTTGAGCCAGGTGGTAGAGTGGCACTTTCTTTGGCAGTTTTGAAATTAGATTTTGCCTTTCTTCCAGGTGTGTCTTTGTGCGGTTGGCCAGTATTGGTGTTCTCTTGTTCTCACTGTGGAGTCAGATCTCCTCCTGTGACACTGACAAGTGTAAGGCCTGTGGATACAATTACGAACTCTATCCTGTAAGCAGATTTATCTTGGTCTTTAATCATCTGAATTTAGGAATAGAGATTCATTTTGCATGAGACTTGCTTGCCTAGAAGTATTCAGAATCAGACCTGGGGTTGCCGTTCACGTTATACCTGGTGCTGATTCTTACTTCTCAGTGCAAACCAGTACAATTCTTACAAAGATCTTTTGTTTTATCTAAACTAGCATAGACTTCCTGACTACCATGGGGATTGTTTGAGGTACCTCTGTTTTGGAGACAATTGTGTTCCTGCCTATTGCTCCAAAAAGACAAATGGTCTTTCCTTAAAGAAAAAAAAGAAAAACAAAAACCCCAACAAACAAAACCCAACAAAACAAATAGCTTGGCATGGAAGCTCCAAAACAAATATTTTAGAAATGAGAGTTAATAAAATTTGAACTTTATTTTTTGCTTGTTATTTAGACTCCTAATTTTGGTTTTTCCTGGCTTGTTTTTATAGTGCTGGGAATCTGAAGTTGGGCAAGAAATGTATAAGCTGATGATATTTGATTTTATTATAATTCTTGCTGTGATCCTGTTTGTGGACTTTCCTAGAAAGTAAGTGTCTCTGCCTTTTGAGCATACTTTTGCAAATGACATGTGAAACACACTTTCTTTTTTCTGTTATTAATTCCCCATATTTCTAACCAGATTACCAGTTGAAAAATAAAACATAAACTTGTTTCTGGTGTCTTGAGCACCTGTTTGCTATTCAGATGGCTGCATAGTTTTTGATATTTGAGTCTTTTTTCTTCAGACATTTTTCTGTTACATTGTCTAATGCTTAAATGCTAAATGTCTATGTGTTCCAAATGATTTAGCTAAGCTCTATAGCTTCAATTTAGAACTAATGATATTCTTTGGTTTTAGGTTATTAGTTTCTCATTGTTCTTGCAAGCTAGTTCAGTGGTTTGGATTGAAGGAATTTCAAATTTCTGACAATGTCCTGGAAATCATTTATGGGCAGACTATCTGCTGGATCGGAACCTTCTTTTCACCACTGCTCCCTGCAATAGCGGTTGTAAAATACTTCATCATCTTTTACGTTAAAAAGGTAATGAAGGTGTGTGGTAAACAAACAAAATTGAGCAAATCTCTGCTTTTTGTAATATAGGTATGCAATTGATTTAAAACAAACAAAAAACCCTAAAAACACCCAAGGATGCGGTGTACTGGAAATGAGGTAATGGTGTTTTCTGTGGGTTTTTTTTTTCCTGTAGGTTTTTTTGCTTTTAAAAGAAGGCAAAATTCTGCTTTGAAATCAAGCAAACCAACATTTTATTAACTACATCTTCAATTACTTGTCTGGGGTTTTTAATACATTTTTTTTCTGTAATAAAGCTATAACACTTTTCTGCAATAATCTCTTTACTAGCAACACAGCTTAGAACTTGGACAAAATTTTGCCAAGCTGCTAAAAATTTGGAAGCAAAATGGAAAATCCAGCTGGATTGGATTTTCAAGATGTGATTTCTGCATTCAGAAGCTTTGCTCTATGACCAGACAGCTCCTTCTCTGCATCAGATTCTTACTGATATTTTAGCTCTTGGAAGAGGGGATGTACCCAGTGAAGATGTGGCAGAACAAAGCTAAAGGCTGTGCCATGGATCACGTAGCAAATGACTGCACCAGTTGAATCTGTGCAAGTGTATGAGGCCCTCTGGATTGAATTCTTACTTAGAACAGGAGATGTTGACTTATACCTGAATGCAAAGTGTTCTTGTCTTAACCCTTTTCAGTCCATGTACATCAAAGGAAGGATGGTTATGTGGTAGCATATTTGAGGATAGAAAATTCAGTTGGTGGGGAATGTATACTTGGGCGTATGTACATAGATGTGATCCTTACAGTCTTGCTCACTTTCCTTCTTCAGATCAGTTTGATACACACACAAAAACCTGCAGCTCGGCCTTTCAGAGCATCAAGTTCCAATTTTTTCTTCTTGGTGGTGTTGTTGATTGGGCTCATCTTGGCTTTTGTTCCTTTGGGAGTCAGCATAGCACAGTAAGTGACAATTTAACTTCTGTGAAGTTGACATGTGTTCTAAGGTTGTCAGGTCCCTGAAAACAGACACACAACTTTGGAATGATATATTGGAATAAAATATATAGTATATAATAAATCATAAAATAGTTCATATAAACAAAAATTACAGGTTTAAAGAAAAGGACACTTTTACCACATTAGCAAAATGTGCTGGGCTTGTGTTGGATTGTTTTATCTTTACATTTTAGTGCAACATCTCCTTTCTGTTCTGCTTCTTTGACAGTATCCCCTCCTCAAAGGCATGCGGGCCATTCAGGAATTTTAACACTTCATGGGCAGTTGTTCCAGATACCATACTTGAGTTTCCAAAAGTTTTGCAGCAGGTGCTTTACGGCATAGCATCAGAAGCCTTTGCAGTGCCTTTTTTTATGGTCATTTGGTGAGTACTGTGGAGGGAGACCTGATTCAGTCATGCAGCTGCATGTTTCATTTCCTTCTTTACTGAACTGATACCAAACAACTATTAGACTAGATTTTCCATCTGCAAAGGCATAAAAGCCCATGAGAGCAGAATCCTCAGCTCTCACGTCTTTGCCCATGTGTTGATGCTCATTAGCTTTATTCCATTTCCTCTTGCATGTCCCATGTCCCACACTTGTCTTTCTCAAAAGTGTTAACTGTCAATCATTCTGCAAATCAGTATTGCAGGTCCCGTGGTCGCAAATCCTATGCGCAAACCTTGGTTTAAAAAAAACCCAAACAACCCAACAACAAACAAAACCCCCAAAACAATCATTCTGTAAGATAAAATTCAGTATAGAATCATAGAATTCTTAAGGTTGGAGGTCACATGTGGAGATGGTATAACCTGACCCTCTTACTCAAAATAGGGTCAAGTAGAGCAGATGCTCAGGAACCGTGTCCAGTCAGGTTTTGAATATCTCCAAAGATGGAGAGTCTACAACCTCTCTGGGCAACTTTCTACAACTTCTACACTTGAGAAACCATGCAGTTTATTTCTGACTCTGCCCAGCCCTTTCTTCCATAACACGTGTTTATGCGTTCTGAACTGAACCTGTTATTGTGTACACAGGAAATATCAAGTCCTCTTTTTTGGTTTGGGTTTGGTTTTTTTGTTTGTTTGTTGGTTTTTTGTTTGTTTTTTGGTTTTTGGTTTTTTTACTTCATAGTAAAGCCTGTGTAAGAGGTGGAGGATGACTTGCACTGCTGCCCTACTGCTTATTATTTGGAAAAGAAAATACATTATTTATATAGGCATTTGTGCCGTTCTAGTTCTTGCTACTGCTCTTCATTATGTAATGCACTGTGGATAATGTGGGTCACAGGAAAGGCTGCAATACCGATCTGTGGCTGCTTGTCAGAGTTACAGACCCCAATGGGAGCAAAGAGTTACTCCAGTGAAACCTCATTAAACTTAATTTCTGAGAAGCAGAGCCCCCGTACATACACTTAGAGCAGGGCAGGAACTGGCAGTCTAGAGAGAGCTTTCGGAGCACAGCCTGTAACATCTGGAAGTGGCCGTACCTCTACATCCCCTAGCACTCTGTCCCTGCCTGCTGGCAGCATAAATACATCGGCAGATGCCTTTGAGCAGAGCTATGCCCAACCTACCCCAGCTGTATATTGATATTTTTTTTTATTAAATTTTTTCTTCTCCAGCAGCTTCCCATCTGAAGCAAATGCACAAACTGATAATTTCTCTAGCCCATAACAGCCTTTTTCTAATTCTGTTTTGCATGATGCTAACACATGATGTTGGTTTGTTGTTTGCAGCCTCGTTATGTTCTATTTTATTGCCTTGGCCAGAGCACACAAACGAGTGGCTGAGCAGCTGAAGGAGCAACTAGCTATGGTAAGATTTGACCCACTTTTCTGTACCCCTAAAGTTTTCTTTGTGTCAGTAATCAGGCATGCAGGGGAACAACAGTTTTCATAGTCTTCTGGACACTTGGTGTTTGTGCAGGCAGTGAAGAATGTTTTACAAATTACACAGGAAAAATAGCCAAAGCACTGTACCGTTTCTCAGTCTAGTCAGTTTTCTTGGGCGTCAGCTGCAACTGCAGGAAGGTCTGGTTATATCGGAGAAGCGGTGTCCCTGTTCTTCATCTCGTCTTGCTTAAATCTACCCATCTGCATGTGTTTTTTCTACCAAACAGGAACCTGAACTTGTGCTTGCTGTCCCCTCCACTGTCTTACACAATCCCCGCCTCTGTTTTCTTCTCCATTCTCACAAACAGGCACCCAAAGCCCTGCCTTTCCCTCCGGGCCTGTGTTTCTGCTGCGTCGTGTCTGGGCCTATTCCTGAGTGCAAGTCCCAGCACAAGATGGAGCAAGTCACTAGTCCTCTGCAGAGCCGTGCCAGCACAGACAGGCTTCTTTGTGGACATCAAAAGCTGTTGCTGTATATTGACCACAGAGTTCATATACTGTGGTCTGACAAACTCTGCCCTAGTCACAACCTGGCCTCACTAATAAGGCTTCTCACTTTCTTAGGAAATAGCCCATTTCTGGGTATGTGCTGCTTTTAGATACGGCAGTAACAACCTGTCTATGGAAAAACACTGTGCTGGGGAGGGATTTTTGAAAAGTTTAGAAGCAAAAGCCTTCCTGCTTTCTCAGGGGTTCCCAAATCAGTTGGGAATTCTGAAAATCCTCACCTGCTTTGTATTTTTGTTCCCTGTTGTCAGACTTCTTGGCAGTGTGGTTTTAAGGTTTTAGGTGTGTGAGATGTTTATACTAGGCTCAATGCAGAACTGTTAATATGTGACCTAATGTGAAATAATTGAAGTAAAACTTGTAAACTTAAAATTGTTCAGGCAGTTGAGAGTGTGCTGGGAGCCACTAATTAGAGTACAGTGCGGTGAGTGCACCTATTTATTCGTAATAAATAAATGAGCTCTTCATAGGTAACTTGTACTACTTCTGTTCACCAAGAGTGTACTTTCTGTTGTCTTTCCAGGAGGGTCGTGACAAGCAGTTCCTAATCAGAAAAATAACAGAAGCTCAGAGGCATCCTTGAAAACCACAAAAAGCCAGAAGAACTTGACTTCCTGAAACTCCTAAAACCACTAGATAAGAGTAGAAGCATCTGCAGCACCTAAAACCTGGGCAGCTGACTGGCACCCTGGCACTGCTGTCTCTGTAATGGACACTTCTGGCGTTGGTTTTGATTATGCTGGTGAGCCTTACAGTTTCCAAGACCGGAAATGTAGTCATTTATAGCATTAGACCTGCCCAAAAAATGGTGTGGCAGGACACTTCATTGCTGCTACTATTTCAGGGTTGTTGGGGTTTAAGTCCATATTTTTTTTCAGGGGTTTTGGGTAAAATGTGATCAGAACGGAAACTCTGTTTAGGAGCTTTGCACTGTTTTTACAAATGACGCTTTAAGAATCAGGAGAGGGGGAAAGGTGTGGTTTCACAGGTTTCCAACTCATTTCTCTCTTAAGAACAAAGCAAGAGGGAGACGCACATCAGTATTGTGAGGTAGCGCGTAGGAGAAGAAAATGTAGCATGGGTTTGAAATCAGTTTGCTAAATATTGTTGGA
>KZ506702.1:22261-46083 GCA_002844005.1 Limosa lapponica baueri | reverse complement strand
CCTTTTAGCATAGGGTTTGGTTTGGATTGTTAGCTTTTTTTTTTTTTTTTTTTAATGTGGATGAGTTGTGTGACTCTGAATTGGTGAGATTTGCATGGATCCTGCTGTGAACTCTGTGGGTTTGGATAAGAATTTCCAATTTCAATCTCTTTTATATTTGGGGGGCCTTTTCTGTGAGTTTACTGCTTTTTGCTGAATATATTTATTGCTCTACTCCTATCATTGATTACTAAAGCAAATGATTCAACGTATTTCATGTATACCCAGCCAAGCCATGCACATAGAAAGGGTGAATCAGGAGCAAAACTCACACAGTATTCCCCTTTGCTTTGCTCATTTCATGCTGATGCCTTCCCTTGTGATCTGCTGCTATTTTTTGGAGCACTCTGTCTCATGGATTAACGAAAAAGCTTATTTTATATGATGCGCCACGCGTCACACACCATTGTGTGATTTCATTTCCATCGGCAGCTGCTCCCCTCTGAACGTGCAGGTAGAAACTTTATCTCCTTTAGTTGTTACTGTCTGCTCTTGCTCTTCTTTAAGTCATGGCTGGGAGCTCCTGACTGCTTTTGTGAGCCACTGCGGCTGGGACACATTGAGGTTTTTAAAAAGAATGTTGTTTTATATAAAAACAACACATACAGATATAAATATATATGTAAACAAACTGAAATGGGAATTACGTGTGGACTTTTTTATGATGCCAGTCTTCTGTTGAGTCTTCTCAAAGACACTACAGCTTTCATGGAAACTTGCTTTGTTGCTTAGATCCTGCCGACTTCCCTGCTCCCACCGAGACCCCCGGGCAGTAAAATTACTATATTGTGAGAATCGCCTCTGGTTTATAGAAGTGGATAAAAAGCAGCCAGTTATTTTAAAAGGCATGTCAATAAATAGCTCTTAAGGAATTGTATTTCTAAGATTGAGTTTTGAAACCTTAGTGGTGCATCTGCACAGCACTGTTTTACTGAGAGGAGTGTGTGGTAGGTTGGAGATGTTGGAGCATGGTGGTTTCCTGTGCTGGTTCGTTTCTAGAGAAGGCCATACTTCCAAAGTGTAGCTGTGAATGTACAGCAATAAGCTGCTGTTTGGGGTGTGTGCTTTTTCTTTCTTTTTTTCTTAAAAACAAATATAATACTTCTGATCAAGATCAGAGTCACACGTGCCCATGTGGCCTGTGTCATACTCTAAAACTGATATAACTGTTTGAAAGACAGGCAGAAAGATAAAGAATCTGGTTTTTACATAGTTCTCAAGTCAGTTGCTCAGGCTTTTGCATGCCAAATAGATCAGGAGATACCCTGCAGCGTCCAGGGATGTGCACCCAAGATTAGACCCGGAATATCAGAAGGCATTTTTATTCTGTATCTACTCCTTTTACTGGGTTGAATCACCCAAAGGTCTCGCATTCTAACAGGATAAGCAGCCAAAATGAGGACAAAGATGGAGACTCTGATAATACAATCAGTGAGCTGCCTCCCACTCTTCAGGATGTTTCCCCTGACAGAAGGCGATCGTCTTCAGATACATCACGGTCCACTTACAGCCTCACCAGGCGGATTTCAAGTAAGGTCGTCCTTCCAACATTAATGTAATTCTTGTGGGGAAGAAAATCAAACTGTAGTGCTTGCTCTTTCATCTTTTAGACAGGGAATCAAGTCAAGTTGAAGGTACATTGATTAAAATCTCATCCAGTTCTGCAGGAACACAGTGGAAGGGGCCAGCCCTGTTTTTCTTGCTGAAGCATGTGCATGGTAATTGCATGTGAAAAGAGTCGGGGCGGGGGGAAGTGTAGCTGAGCTTGCACTTCAGCGTAACTAAGGGTGTTATTAATTATTGGCAATTTAGCGGTGAAAAGTCCCACTGGGGAGCCTGCTGTGCTGAGCATTGCACAGGCACAGAATAGCTGTACCCAAAGAAGCACAAGTTGACTTGTGCCTGTACTGGCTTCAGTTGAGTTTCTAACAATTGTGTTTGTGCATTTCTCTCCTTTAGGTTTAGAGTCGAGGAGGCCAAGTTCTCCGTTAATTGACATTAAACCTATCGAGTTTGGAATAATAGGAGCTAAGAAAGAAATAGTTCAGCCAACTATTCTTCGAAAAACCTATACCCCAGATGACTATTTTAGAAAATTTGAACCAAGACTCTACTCCCTTGACTCGAATAGTGATGATATGGACTCCTTGACAGATGAGGAGATCTTATCGAAGTATCAGCTGGGCATGCTGCATTTTAGCACACAGTACGATCTGTTGCATAATTATCTAATAGTGAGAGTCATTGAAGCTAAAGATTTGCCTCCTCCAATTTCTTACGACGGTTCAAGGCAGGACATGGCTCACTCCAACCCCTATGTGAAGATCTGCCTTCTTCCTGATCAGAAGAACTCCAAGCAGACAGGAGTGAAACGCAAAACACAGAACCCGGTGTTTGAAGAGAGGTACACATTTGAAATCCCCTTTTTAGAAGCCCAGAGAAGAACTCTGCTTTTAACCGTAGTGGATTTTGACAAATTCTCACGCCATTGTGTTATTGGCAAAGTGTCAATGCCCTTGAGCGATGTAGACCTTGTGAAAGGCGGACACTGGTGGAAAGCCCTTGTGCCTAGTTCTCAGGTAACAGAATTTATCGGATTGTCACAGTTTTTCTCACTGTTTTTGTGTGGTTCCTTTTTTTGTTGGCAAGTTATGTGGTTTCTAATTACTCATTGTCATCTAGTTAATACAGCGTCTGCTGGGTTGAAATAATGTGGGCCTATAACTGGTCTTATAACTAATACTGTGAGGTAGAGGAGCTGTCTTTTATCTTCGAAGGAGGTAGCATGACAAAAGATCCTATGTCAGCTTTAATGAGAACAACTCCAGACTGCTTTGGAACTCTGCACCTTTTGGAAGATCTTTCTTGTCACTGTGGTGACCTGCATCCATTCCCAGAGGCTGCAGTGACACTGTCCTATCTGGGTCACTCCTGTGGTTGGGGATGTGAGGGGAACCACTGGTGCCAATTCAGTAACGATTTGATTCAGTGAAGTGCATAGAAGACAAAATCTCCACAGACTTGTGGCCTAATGCATGAGCAAAAAATTGCAAGTTAGTGGTAGATTTATTTTCATCATGTCCCTGAAGGTAATAAACTTGCCATAGATTTTCTCTGATGTAGGTGGCACGTTGCATGCAGGCCAGTTTGAGCATGTGTTTTGGACTAGATTTGACTGCCCAATGGGATGGGGAGAGAAGATGCAGAGGGTCTGTGCGCTTCCACGTCTGCTCTCAGGAAGGGGGCCCTGCTTAGTGCCACCTCCTTGCCAGCCAGAAAAAGAGCTGTTCATTGGGAAGATCTGAGCTTTGCAACCAGGAATGGCAGTTGGCTACCAAATTTGCTACTAGCAGTATCACCCACATAGCTAGAGGCACAGGACCCCGTAAAAACAGGAGGACAGCAGTACCACGCAAGGTTGGTATGAGGGTTGCCTCTCCCAGTTCCTTTCCAGCACTGGGGTTGCAATTTCTAAGTTTTAGAGCCTTTGCTGAATCAAAACCCTGTGTGAAGTTGGATGGTTCACATTTTCTTTGATTTTTATGCGTCGCCAGAGATCTTAGATGAGATGAGCAGTAAATCATTGACCTCACCGCTGATTTACGGTATGGGTCCAAGCGTCTGATGTGGAGTGGAAACTTGTTATCAGGCATGTGTGGCAGTAAAATGCACCAAGCAGTGTTTTTATGTGAAGTCAGCCAGGTCTCTGGCTCTGCTTTGCCCCATCTCTGCGTGCAGAGGGGCTGAGAGCGCTTTTACCTCTTGCTCAGACCTTCTGCATCTGTAAGGGAGATGATCAAGACCCCTGATAACTGCAAGAAAGCCCACTAGATTTGCTGTAATGCAAGTAGGAGTGTTATGGGATTAGTCTGAACATTGTTCATATGAGAAGGAAAGTTTTGAAAGTTGCGCGCGAGTCAAAACTGTGGGGTCCCTGAGCATGTCTTTATGTAGGACATGTCTTCATCTCATTTGGATCTGCTCTGCTTGGTAGACTGGCAGTCAGGGATGAGGGGACAGCTGTGTTACAAAACGGTTTGTAAGATAAATGAACAAGGACAGATATTCCTGGGCTCCCCTTGCTGCCTGGGCCTGTTCCTCAAATGTTTTACAAATGCCTGCAACAATTATTTATTTTTTTTTGGCGTTCATGGTTCATCAGGGGCTCTGCGTTGTGTGTCGGAGTTCAGAGCTCTCCTCTTCGCATCCTGTTACCCTCCTGTGATTCACACCGTGCAGACTTGCTTTCCCCCTCTCCCCCCACCCCGCTTTTGCATGATAAATACTTCTCTGTATTATGTATCTCTTTATTAGTAGCATGGATTCATTCCACAGCTAATACAGACCTTGATTAGACGAGATCATCTCTGCCTTCGTGTGCCAAGCTCGGAGCCAGCCCTTCCTCCCTCCCTCTGCAAAGTTCCATTGAAAGCTGCTGCTGTTTTCAGCAGTGCTGTCGGCTTCACCAGGATTCAAGATAAATTATTTATGCAGAAATTGGCATTTCTGATATTTACAAAAGGAAGGGGGGGCGGGGGGAAGAGAAAACTCCCTTTGAATGGGCACACCTGCCCTTACAAGCCTTGCTGTCGTATGGAAAAACTTAATTTAAGGGAAAGGTCCTTCTCACCTTGATCACTGAAGTGCCTTGTTTTGGTCTTTTCAAACTTACTTGTTCTTTTTGGCTGGGCCTTAGCTGCCAGACTGCAACTGGAAGACTTTACTAGGATATCCAGGGAGGATATTTGGTATCATCTTCCCATGTTTTCTCAGTGATAAGATTTTCAAAGTTCATTGAATAAGGTGTATTTTCTCTTAGTAGTGACTAAAGTTGATCAAAGGGTTGAAGTAAATTCTGGAAGAGGTAAAACAATAAAGCTTATTACTTTGATAAACTGTGTTTTAATGTCTTTCAATAACAGTGCTGCTTGTGCTGGAAATCTGTGAGGTTTTTTTTGATTGCTAGTTGGAAGATTCTGCCTGTGGAACGATAGATTTGACATGTTGACAACGTTTTTTATGCCTCTCACATTTTTGCTTGATTAGTTGAGGGACAGACAGCCTTTATGAGTTTTTTTTTGTTGGATTGAACTCAAGACGGTTCTGATCATGAGTCGATGAAAATTTTCCGGGCTGGGTTGGCTGCCCTGGGGCACGGGCAGGGAGCAGCAGCTGGCAGCAGCCCCCCCCAGCGATAAAGATCGTGGTGGAGAAAATGCTGAAGCAGGTGCTTGGAAAACCAGTAACAGGCAGGAGAGAAAAACAGACAGGCATAGACGTGATATGTAAAGATGAAAGAAATGAAATATGTGTTTTTTTAAATTTATTTTTTTTTAACTGGCATTTATAGATAGAAACACGATGAGCTGGAGAGGTGGAGGAAAGTGAATCCAGATGGCAGGAGCTGTGGGGAAGGTTTTCTCTTCATACCAGTGGGAGTGGGATGGGGCAAGGTTTCTGGAAGAGCAGAGAAAGTGGCCTAAATGGTATTGGTTAAGATGAACATCTGTTCTGCACTTCCTGTACCCACCTGGAAGCACTGCCATGGAGTGTGCTGATAAAGTCAGGTGCTTGGTCCTTGTCCTACCATCACTCTGAGCTCCATCAAGCCCAGAGCTGGGACTCTGCCTCAATCCAGGACTGTGCCAGCACGAGTGAGCCCTGCTGAAAAAGATGGGGGATTCCAGCAGTCTTTTGGTGTTTGTGGTGTCGGCAGGGATGGGTGGGTTTCTCCCAGGCTGAGGCTGGTCCAGCTTCTGCAGCCAACAGCGGCATTGACTCCACTGCGAGCTGGACCAGGATAAGCTCCTTAGGCCTGTGGATGGGACGTACAGCTCCTCAATGGGTGAAAGCCCATTGTCATTGATAGCAGAACATCTTCATTACCACCTCATGGAGTTGCCTATTAACTAACAGCCTGAGAACTTACCTTGGGTGTAAGGAGGCGGGCTGTGCAGCATTGCTGTGCTGGTTATGTCAGGAATGGGTTGTCAGAGAACCCAGATATGGGTGAGCAGCGTGCTGTCCTCTCAGCCATGAGGAATCAGAGCAATGAACCACGTGATGCTAAGCTTCCAACCAAAAGACCATACCTGTGCATAAGTGCTTTTTTAGTTGGGAACGTGCATTGAGCAGCTGGGGGGGTTGAGTCCAAGGCAGAGGCATGGGCAAGCTGCTCTCCGATGTATCATCAGAGCCAGCAACTAAGCAGAAGGACTTATTTCTTGTAGAAAATGTCAGTGCAGGTATTGCCAAATTCCTTATCCCTGGTAGTTCTGGGAGGCTTTTTCGTGCAGGGTAATTAATGTGTTTCTGAAGTGCTGTAGATGCTCGTGGAGTAACTCTTGAGTTCAGTCCCCATAGGAACACTCTGCGCTCCTTAAATATCCCCTTAAATGTGTGTGGCTTTGCTTAATTACCATGAATGAAGTTGGCAGGCCTTGCTGTAGCTGGGCTCAGATTCACACATTTCGCCGTTAAGATTAGTTCTGAAACACATGTTCAGGACCCCAAGTTTTATTGACATATGATTCATTTCTCTTTTGGCAGATTTGAGTGGGCAGGAATAAATGTTTTAGACCAGCAGTAATGAGAGCTTGGAGATCATTCCACAAGGGAAAAAAAAATTGCCTGGTTGTGGTGGGAAAATAGCATAAAAATTCCTTCTCCCTTCATTTTTACAGTAGAGGGAGTATGTATTGGACTTGCTTTTTAATCTTTGTACTATGAGTGCACTGGAATGACAGTCATTTAAGGAGCTGTCAGCTTTTTACGTTCAAAATGGCATGTGCTCCACAAGTGGAGTGGCTTTGCTATGGCAGCTCTCTGCAATTTTTGATTTCCATCTCAGGGATGAGCCTGCAACAGGTACTGCGCTGCTGTTCTTACCCTGCCTTGGCTGGGAAGGAAGAGGGAGAAGGGAACTTGAAATTCAGATAATAACTCATTTTGGAGCATTTCTCTTGGGTGCTACCTTGAATTCTGCCGTGCAGCCAGGTGGTTATGGCGTGTGCCAGCTTAGCGGCTGCTTAATTAAAGGAATGATGCAGAATCACTGATGATGAACGTGAATTGGTTACATGGGGCTGTGCTCTCTCATTAACAGGATATTAAAATCGACCTGGCAGTTTACCTGTGTCCGGCACAAGAGATGCTCTGGGCAAGGCCTGGCTGGGAGCGGGATGCCACCACCCTGCAGGTCACTGGAATTGAGGGAACTGTGACGGGATACTGTGATGGGTGCTTGTCTGTCATGATGACAACATTTTTGTCTCCTAGCCTGTGGTTTGTTGTCATATTTTGGCTTATGACGTTCTACCATCTTTCTTCCACTTTGTCTCTTTATTTTTTCCCCAAATGCGTTTCGGTGGTTCTTTCCTTCTTTCCAGTCTTAAAAGCTCCAGCACTAAGAAATTTTTCTTCTTGATGATTTTTCTCTCATCCTTATCCATCTCTTCTGCTTCCAGCTGTCATCTTGGTCACCTCATCCATTCCGCTCTGTGCTGTTCACTCCTTGCCCTTTCTGCAGAGGACCAGGATGCTGTGGGATATATTTTGCTGAGGAGCAGCCCAGAGGAGGGGCTGGTGGGGATCGTGAGCAGGACCTCTCCATAGGAGACCTTCTTCCCAAAGGTCTTTGCACAGGAGAGGCTTTCTCATGGCCGTCCAAACTGATGCAAAGCCAGTTAGGCTTTAGAAGGCATTTTGTCACCCTTCTCATCATACATCTACTTGGTGTCTGTTACATAGGTAACACCGTTCTTATCCATTGGTTAGTAGATTTATTTTTTTTCAGGTTCTGGTTCTTAGTAGCTCAGCCTTCCCGAAAGGATTGCTGTTTGTCACAGGATGCTGTAGAAAGCCTGTTAGAGCAAACTGTTCTAAACCATCGGTTTTCTAATGTGCCTGGAGGTACCATCACAGATAACCTTGAGGAGGAAAATCAATCTGAAACTTCATTAGGAGCGTTGCATAGATGCCTGTGCTGATGTAATGTGCTCTGTTTCCCATCGGGAACCAAGGGGGGTTTCAGCTGCAGAACTGTGCTGGTGGTGTAGCAGTGCACAGCAAACAGTCTGGGGGGGCTGCGAGGAGAGAATTGCCCTGATCCAAACAAGATGTGCAAATGGCGTTAATTAAAAACTCCTCTTCCCTTGAGGTAGCCTCTTCGTGTTTCAGAAAAGAAAAAACCAAACTTCTTATATGTGTCTGGTTCTACCCAAACAGTAACTGCAGAAGGTTCTGGATCCCAGGTGAGCCCAAGGCTGCAGATCCAAGGGACTGGCTGCGTAATGCAGCTGCGGAGAGGAACCGCCGGGAGTGAAATGTTAATCGGAGCTTCAGGAGAGTCTCAGACATCCCAGACTTGGTGTCACTCCGGCACCTCATCAAACAGGAAATTGCTTTTCCAGGGTCATCTGGGATCTCGGCACAAATCAGCGCATCATCAGCATAATAATGGCAACTAAAATGATGCCTTTGCTCGGCGGTGTTGGAGGGGCACCTCTACACACTGCATTCTGTGAACAATATATTCAAGGCGAAACCAACAGTATTTTACTTTCCTGATGAAAAGACGTAGGAAAAGTGAAATTCAGGCACTTCCTTTCCCTACGCTGAACAATGTGGCGATGACACCTCTCATGCATAAACTTGCATCCCTCTTCTCAGCTCAGCCCCTTCAGAAGTCTGAGCTTTGGGGAGGCTCCACTGTGCGACAAAAGCCGTGCTTCTGTGCCTGCAGTCCCCCAGCGAGACCTGCCTTAACGCTGTTGCTGATAAAGATGGCTATAAACAAGGTGATGGGTGTGGGGGCAATGGTTATGGCAGCACAGGGTGTTTCCAAGGTGCAGGTGAGCTCAGTGGGTCCGTGGGCTGGAGGAGCAGCCAGGGCAGCTCCTGTGGCCCTGCGAGCCACCTGAGACCTCTGTGGCCACTCGTCCCTCCCTGAGCTGAGTCTTGCTAGCTGACCCCTAGCAAGAAGGGCCCTGTTTCTCCGTCTCGCACTGGACCCCACTGTGCTCCCCAGTTGTCTCCGTTTTGCCGGCTGAGCCAGGAGTCCGTTAAGCCATAGCTCTGTCTGCATCCTCATCTTCATCTCTGGCACAAACTGTGCCACCAGTGTGTCTTATTAGCAAGCCTGTCACATCAGCAAAGGTATGCCGTGGCGTGAGCTTGTCGGGGAAGGCTCAGGGAACTAAAACCTGAGGAGGAATGCCTTGTACCTCGGGCTTCTTGGAGCAACCTGTCAATTCCTTGCTTGTTTGCTAATGATGACAGGTGACTAAGGAACAGGAGAAAGCTACTGAGTGTGGTACAGCATGGCATGGTGGAGCCAATGCTGGTCTGATGTGCCGGGGAAGAACGCGTGGTGGCTGCTGGCCATGTTTTCTCGAGTGCTTGACATCCCCTCAGGCACCGTGGCAGGATTTGAGGCATGTTTCCTAGATCCTCGCGGCTAAGCTAGAAATAACGCATTTATAAGATCAGAGGCAGTTCACTGCTCGAGTTAAGTGCCTTGAAAAGGCTGAGTCACTTGTATGGGGAGGTGAGCTACCCGGGGATCTGGGTTTCCTTCTGAAAACACCTTTTGTTATTGCTGCAAATGCTGCTGGTGCTCTGCCCACAACAGGGCTGCTGCTTTCTTGCTGGCTTTGAGCATACCCATCCTGCCGTGGCTTCTGTGGGTTGGATTGTATGTTCCTTCCCTTAAAATAATTAACAGAAATCTGGTCACGCTTGAAAAACATTAAGGGGGCAGAAGGTGCTCTTGCGATTTGGGAAATTAGGCCTGATCTGAGACTCATTAAAGCTGGTGGCAGTCTGTCTTCTGACTTCAGTGGATCACACTTACAGAGTATAGCATTTTATATCTTGCCTGACTCAAATTTAAGCCCAGATAGTAAAAAAGATTTTTCTAGAGGTGCCAATATCCCTATTAGGTTAGGTCCTAACCTAAATTGGGGAATTAGCATTGTCTTTACCTATTGAAGGCTCATGGGTGAGCCAATAGTGTGATGGTTACCTTATAGTGGCTCCTTCGGTAACTCTGCAGGGGTTACAGGACACGGTGCTGGGGAGGGTTCAGGTCAGGGTAAATGCCTGGTTCTCCTGCCTGTGCCTTAGTGGGTGTTATATACCCTGTCCGACTTGTACAGTGCGGGGCATTTTTTTTAAAATGGAGCATAAATGTAAATGTGTCATTAAGTGTGGAGATCTACATTCCCTTGCTGAGCTTCACCCTCCTCCCTGACCCAGGGAAACCCCTTAGTTCCTGCAGGTCTTGGATAAGGTCAACAGGTTCCACCAGTGGACAAACCCAGAAATTCTTACCCCAAATCTTAAACTTGAGGTGACTTGAAAGGTCCTACATCCCTGCCCAGTTCCCGCCTGCCTCCTGGCTGTGCCAGAAGTTTGGTATTTGCAGCCGGAGCTGTTTGATTGTCTCTTCTGCAGGTAATACATCACTAATTAGTTTCCTAATTTGTGCTGTCCAAATGTACCTGAATTTCTAGGAATTAAAGCCTGTGTGGAACCCAACACAGCGGTGAATGCAAGTGGAAATAGGACTGGATATGGTAAAAATGCTGTTGATGTGTTATAAAAAATGAGCTGGGGTCGAAGGGTAGCTCAGGTGGGTCCTGTTGTGGGTGGTGGTGTGGGCACCACGAGGCTTCGTTACTGTCCTGGTAATAAATTTAGAAATTACCAAATGTTCATGATGATAAGTGTTCAAGCTGTTCCAGCCACAGACTCAGGAGGAGTGGTTTTGGGGAAAATCAAACCAACGCTAATAGTATAAATTCGATAGATGATGTTTAAATCACCTTGGATGCGAGACTCTCTTAGATCTTTACGTTGTGCAACCACTGGGCATAACGGTATATGTAGGTATGGTTTGACCTCACAGAAGTCATGAGCGTTGTGTGCATATTGCGTCAGGTTTGTGTTGGGGAATGGCTTTCGTGTCGAAAGAACTTAAAATCTATTGAACAGAACTGTGGTATGGGAGTTGGCAAAGACTGACAGGAGAGGGATGCCTTCTCGGTGAAGCAAAAATACTGTGGCAACAGAAGAAAACACACATGGTGAATGTGAGTGTGTGTGCTGTGTAGTCATACACTGCCACGTAATGTGACCTGAGAGATGCTGTGACAAAAGGAGTTTGGGGCAAGAAATCAGATGTTTTTTCTCATGGGGGAGAGAGGCTGTGGGGAAGACCGGGCAGAAGATGGGCTGGCTTGGGGTGGATGCTGCCAGGTTGTTTCTGGAACTGGCTTCAGGGGCAGCAGAGTGTGTGAGGGGAGCGTGTGGGTTTGCCTTACGACTTGTGATGTAGATCATTGCTTTTTACCCAGGGGCTGAGTCAGGGTGCTGCTGTGCTTGCAGCCTTCCCCTTGCCCCTCGCATGGTGCTTCTCATGTCCTTTGCTCATTAAATGTGCGGGGTTGAACACAGAGGGGTTGCTTTGCCAGCTCCTGAAATCGGGCAGCCTATTGCCGTATTTTCCATGGAAAGCCAAAAAAAGGTATTGAATTAAATGGAATTGTATTATGTAGTGTGGGAGGTGCAGGACTTCCTCAGCCTGCCACCTGCTCCTGCATGCCACGCACGTCCCGCTGCCTTCCCTGGGAGTAGTCAACAGGAACAGGAGAGGATAGAAAGTGCCTGGGGGAAAACTTTTAATACCATTACCTGACGTCAGCTTTAGCGCTTGGCTCGTTCGGTGAGGAGCCGAGTGGCCGCCGTTAGTGGGAGCCGTTCTCTGCTGCTGGCCAGCCAGGGGAGAAGTGCTGTGCTGCTCCTGGCAGGGGGACGGGGCTTTTCCTCGAGTGCCTCCTCGAGTTTGGTCCGAGCCCGCTGGTTCATCTGTGCTTGGTGGAAATTGTGCTTTTCCATTTGCAGCTGAAATAGGCGTGAACTGGTTGGGTTTCCTGACAGCCTGAGCCTCGGTTTCCCCAGAGCCATTGACAGCTTTGCTGGGGGTGGGTACCTCATGTGCTGGCCCATCTGCTGATGAACGTGGTTCTTCGGGTCAATTCAGGCTGTGACTATGTCTCAGAGCTTTTTTCTTTATTGTCTACCCTGTCCTTTAGTCTCTGATATCTGTAATCTAATATTTGGGGCATCAGTGAAGATATTTAAGCCTTTTGTTATGATTGCAATACTACTGCAGCTCTTTTCCTTTTGGGAATGGGCTGTGACCATCCAGTGTAGGCTTGTTTTGAGCTGTTTGGCTATTTGGGATGAAGAACTAGCTCTGCACTCCTGCACGGACCTGAGCCAAGCGAGATGGATGGATGCCCTGCCTGGGCTGGCTGGTGTGTTTTCAGTCTCCAGAGTTGTTTCATGATGTGTATTTTGCATCTGAGAATAACAGCATCTCAGAGCCAGGTCATGCTAGGGGGGAGAGGTTACTTTAAACTGTCACATCTGAGGAGCAGTGATGTCAGCTCTTTTTTTTTTTTTAATTACTAGTTTTAAGCATCATTAAGTAAAAGGAAAAGAAATAATGGCTGAACAGCTATGTTGATGCGAAGCTATGGCCATGGTACAGCCTGACAAACAGCAAGGGCACAGCTGAGCTGTGTCCTGGTCTCTGGGTAGGACAGGCTGGCTGCCAAGGGGCTGTCTCCTCTGAATTGCCTTCCTGTGACCCAGGGATGCATTAACCATCTCGTGCTTGAACTTCCCAAGTGGGTGGTGTGGTTCTTGGTGGCTGGGAAGGAAAGAGGATGTCTTCTTCAATGGGTCTGTGTTTTGTAGATTAATAAGGATGTGAGGTTGGTATGATAAGAATGACCCGGTTCAAAATGGAGCAGGTAGAAACTACTGACCTTGTATTCATTCCTCCTTTTAAGTCCTCTTTGCATGACTGCTGAAAAGGTGGTGAAGCATCAGCAATTAAAGAATGATCTTCACCTGGAGATAGTATTCTTTCTTGTTTCTGCTCAGCATGAGGTACCACCAGATGGTTCTTGGTTGCAGTTTAGAGCGTGACTACAATTTATTTTTCAGGCACTTAGACAAATGGGATTTATTTAATTTCTCTTCCTGCTCTTTGCTTCTCTCTGAGCTCAGTTCTGAATTTCCACATTCCTTTTTCCCTGCAGAATGAAGTGGAGCTGGGAGAGCTGCTGTTGTCCCTAAACTACCTGCCCAGCGCAGGAAGACTGAATGTGGACATCATTAGAGCCAAACAGCTTCTTCAGACAGACATGAGCCAAGGTTCAGGTAAAGGGCAGTGCATTTCTCACATTACTCATGCACAGATTATATGTGCTTTTAAAGCAAATCAGTGGCGAGGCTGCAGTTTGTGGGGGACCCAAGGGGATTTGCATGCTCAATTCCTATTAATACAAGGCTCTGGATATTCATTTTATATGTATGTATATCCAACAATAACGGAAGTATTTGGAATGCTTGCCCTGAGATAAAATGGAGGGTGTGACTACCTTTGCCATATTTAAAGTAAAAATCTCTGAACCAGGGTGAGGTGAGGAACCAGCAGTTCTGAATTCCCCCCGTGTTGTGTTCTGTGAGGCAGCCCCTTTGTGCCTGTGCTGTGTTTTGCCGATGCTGCCTGAGTGTTAACATTGCAGTGGTTTCACCTACGATATCTGTTTGCTCTGTGGATGGTGTGAGGTTTTTCCTGTGTCCATGCTGTTTCTGAGCCTGCTGGTAATTGCTTCGTGCATATATCCTCAGGTGTTTTTCCCATGTTCCCTGCTCCAGCCACTTCTGCTGCCAGAATATTGGCATTTTCCAAAAAGAACAGTATGCTTGGCCTCTATCAAGGCTGTCATTAATTGTGGTTTTGGCAGGGAGCGTTTTTAATCCAGCTGCCTGACTTTTGTATCCACTGCAAATCCCTGGGAGCGGAATGGGGGAACAAGTCCCGGTCATTTCCAAATGCCATTTTCCAGCACGGTCCGTCCCTGCGGTGCGCAACCTTCACGAACCGGGGTACTGACTGACGACGTCTGTAATGCAGAGCCTGTGTCTTGTGTTTCTTGTCAGACCCCTTTGTGAAAATTCAGCTTGTTCATGGATTAAAATTAACAAAAACCAAGAAGACCTCCTGCATGCGGGGGACGATAGATCCCTTCTACAATGAGTCCTTCAGCTTCAAGGTTCCACAGGAAGAACTGGAGAACGCCAGCCTAGTGTTCACAGGTAAAAGTGGTGGCGTTACCAACTTGGCATGATTGTGATTGCCTCCAAGGTGAGCAAAGAAGCAGTTGTGGGTGTGCAGATGAGCCTGTGCAGTATGGTGGCTGTTCCAGTAGCCACTCTGCAAGGGGTGGCCATCGCTGGGATCTCTAGGGAAACTTAATTAACGCTTCTGTAGAAGCTGTTCCCAGCATTGCCACTGGATGGCTGGAGCTGGCTGGGAGCGCACCTTGTTGGTCCTGTGCTTAATTGGTGCCATTGGGAGTTCTTTTGTGCAGAAGAGGAGGAGACATTAATTGCACTTCTCAGCAGCAACCAACTTGGGCATAAAGTCAAAAATTAGAAGAGTGAGAGGGGAGCATTGAACGATCCCAGAGCTCAGACACTGGCAAAGATAACTTCTGGTACTTGACATAATTTGCTGGTGAGATGATGTAGCTGTAGGTGTTCGGCACTGACATCACCTGTTCTGTAAGCAGGTTTGATCATGCCTTTATTTTTAAAGGGCTGGGACTTGGTGCCAAGCCCTGCGTGGCACAGCTGAGGCAGACCAAGACACAGACCATGCAGGCTGTGGGCCAGGAGGACTCCCAGCACTAGCCTCACTTGAGGGCTCTGTCAGCACTGGAGATGTTTGGCTGGGATAGGAATTACGTTCAAACAATTTCTGAACCTCCTGTTTTTGTTCTCCAGGCACGAAAACAGTCAGTAGAAATTGGCAATTGGGTGTGCTGGAGAGAGCAGGGGTGAGTCCCCCCTGGCTGTGCTCTCGCCCACAGGGTGGGCAGCAGCGGTGGGGCTGAACTGCAGCCACGGACCCACTGCGGCTGGTGGCCTTTTCTGCCATTCCACAGCGTGGAGGTCTTGGGCAAGGCTGCAGAGACCCCTAGGACGTGGTGGGTTTCCCTCCCATGCTATGTCTTTGCCCAGCCTATGTGTGCTATGGGGCTCAGGCAGGGTCAGACCTTCTCCTCTGGAGGGGCTGGACGGTGGGACCCATACTCTTCTGCCACACTGGGCTCCCATGATTCACAAACACGTTTTTTTAGCAACTTTCCACCCATTACTCACCATCTTTTGATGAAGGGGAAGGAAACTGCATCTGAAAGAACATATTTTGAAGTATTTTTAATTTTTTTTTCTTACATGGCAGATACAGGTGTCAAAGCTGGTACAAGGGGCCTAATTCAAACCCATTAGTTTGTTTCCAAACATGTTATAACAAAAGTGATGCTGATCAGCAATGTAAATTTTGCCCTTCATGCTCAGAAATTTCTTCAGCAAAAAGTCTATAATTAATCACTGCTTTGCATGCATGTCACCCTGACTGTACCTTGCATGTGGAATGATGGATTTGTTCTTGGAAGCTTCCATCAGGTGAGCTTGTGACAGGCGTGAAATACTCTTTTCTTTGTTTTCCCTTTTTTCCTAATAGAAGAAGAAAAGGCAAACAGAGTAGCAGCTCTGTGCAGTCAGAAGGGTGAGGGGAATAGGCTGCTCGTCACCATGACCGATGAAGTTAGCATTAATGAGTGGATGTCTGATTATTTTTTCTGTGCAAGTGGATGTGTTCTCAAATAAGTCAATGGGAAGTTAGCTGATTTATAATCATATGTAATGTAGTCGGATTTCAGTGGCGTGCCTTTTAAGTGGTGCTTCACTTCTGAAGTGACGTGTTGCTTGCTTTGAACATTGCAATAAATAATCCCAGGCCAGAAATGTCACCAGAAGCTCTGAAGCTGGGAAGGAGGGTGAAGAGCGTTTTGGAAGAGCAGCAGGGCCAGGTTTTCATGGCCGCTCTGGGACTGAAGGGTGACGTGTGGCTCAGGCACGGCACTGCTGCGGGCGCCGTGGGGCTTGCTGCTTCTGCTGTGGTCAGGACTCTGTTGTTTGAGAGATGTGGTTTGTGTAGACAATGTATAGCTGGAGCCAGAGGTGTTGACCATCTTGTTGTGTGTACAATCTCTTCTGCTGGTTCAGTGCCTGCACTGCTTCTCCTTGTTAGAGGAACCAAGACCAATAGAAGAGACAAGTGCCCATCTTGTTGTAAGGACCTTTGAATCAGGACTCCTGCACAGACATCTGCAGTGTCCTGGGAGCAACGTGGTTCAGGGGATGTAGAGGTGGTAAAGATGCTGAGCCACGTTCGGTGTTCACCTAAGTGATGGAGATGCTCCGGATATTGGTGGAAGCGTGTCCCCAACAGGGAGTGCAACACCAGTTTCTATCTGTGTCCATCTATGAGGCTTTAATAAAATGAGTATCAGCGTGCAGCTTGGCTGAAGTTCTGGGGTGTGGGGATGGTGGTATTCCGCATATACCTGCCTTCTTGGCATGTTAGGTATTGCACAGCTTAAAAGCTAGTAACAGGCTTTGGGACCTTCTGTTAAAAGACAGTAAAGAGCAAATGGTTGCCAGCAGGAGAAATGGTACCTCGCAACTTGAGGATCTTCTTATTATTTTGCATCTCTACAAAGCAGGAGCATAAGCCACATTTTTTTCTCTAGGTTTTTTGTTTTTACTTGGGGTTGGTTTTGGCTGCAGTAGTGCTTCTTTCTGTTGTGTGTTTTGTGGGAGTTGTTTTTTTCTTTTCTTTTTCAATCCACAGCTCTAGTCCATTAGGTCAGTTAATTAAATTTGCTGTTGAGTCAAAGTCCAATTGAAAAGGAAAATAATCCTGCTTGAAGGGTGGGTGATGATGCTTTGAATGGAGAGAGAGCTGTAAGAGCAGCCATGGGAGCCAGAAGTGAGTATATCTTCAATAATTTAAAGGAACCTTTTTTTGTGGCTTCATATTTTGGACCTAGTCTGCAGCTGTCTTTACATTGGCTTGGCTTCACTGGAAAGCAGTGGATCCGTGCCAGTCCCTATCAGCTGAGGCTCCTGGCTCCCTCTGTGTGGCTGGTACCACACTGCAAAGTGAGGCACTATCTACACACAGTAAGATTAATTATTTTTTTTCCCCTGTGTGTTTTTCTCCTATGCATCTTGAATCAAACTGTCTGGGTTTAGTGCACTGTAGTAAGAATTTATGCACCATTTTGCTGCGTCTTCAGCAAGGAGTGTGTGTGCAAACACTGCGGACGGATGGTTTTCTGCAAAGCACCGTTCTGCTCCCTGCTCTCCTGGCGGTGCGCTGGAGAGATGGACTTTGGACTGAATGCAGGGTTGAAGTGCAGCCAGACGAGGAGACGGGCAGTGGGTGCCTCCGGGATGGGGTGCATGGGATGAGCTCTGTGTTAGCCAAGATTTGGTGCAGTGGGAGTGGGCTGGTTCTTAGATCTTTCCTCTCCCTTAGGCATACCAGGATTCAACACTGTAAATTATTGGCATGTACAGACCAAAATGCTTCTCCTTCCACATTGGTGAAGGACTCTTTGTACAGGCTGCCTTTCTGTCATTCCCTCAGTTCCTGCTTCAGATGCTTACTGAAGCTGTCACTAACTCACATGTCCCAGTTCAGTGCCTAAAATGAGGTGGGATGAGCTCAGGTGGAGATTTCTTCTCCAGGGGGAGGCATCCAAAGTCAGGATCACTGCTGCAGGTATGATCTTGCATTTTCACAGCTTCTCACCGAAAGAGGCTAAAACCAGGAAAGTGACTGATACTCATAACGAGTCTAGTGTCCCAACAGAAAAAATGATGAGTGAAGCAAGAGCTAGTGGAGAAGATGTTTGATTTTTCATTTACTCCATCAAATATGTTGTCTAGGTAATAAGCACGCATATACATTCGGTAGCAGAAATGATTCTTTTTTCCACTTTCTGTTTTTTGGCAACTCGGCATCCCCCATGTGCCATCTTCTGCTCGAGTGCAAGCAAGTCGTGGATTCACCTCTTGCAGAGAAATTGGGCAAGCTTTAAAAGACAGTACGTTCTCTTAACCATGTATACCTGCGAACAAGCGTATTAATTATTCTTTGTCCCATGGTAGGGGGAAGGAGGAGTTTGGCCCCGGCAGCAGGACTGTCAGCTGCTGCCTGAGGTCATTTCCAAGCAGAAAAAAGGATATTCGAGGTGCGACTGCAGCCTCTGCGCACGGGAGGGCTGGATGCTGGGCACCTAGAGACAGGGTGCTCTCCCCGCTGATGGGTTTTGGGCAGGCTGTCCTCTACATTTCAGCCTGACCTTCAGAAAGCCTGGGCTGTGCAGCAGGAGGTGAGACGACACCTGAAATCTGAGCACTGTGGTATTTTGTTAATGATTATAATGTTGTTAATAACAATCGTCGGTAATGCTGTTTGCGTTGCAGTAAAGCCCAGATGGCCCAATAAAAAACTCCAGCGCTCCAGGGCAAACCGCATCTTGGTGACTCGTTAACATCTTTTGATCACTTACCATAAAAAAATACAACCTGCAGCGCTCATGGTTAGGGAATATATATCTCCCCGAGGTCCTGTGGTGACTCTGTGTATCTTTCTCCATCTAAATAAGCTCTTGCACATGTTCACATGACAGGATCTTTAGGTCTTGTGAAGCAAGCACGGTCCCCAAAGAGGGAAAAATCACTTTCATGCTCTGGGTACTGTCTGTGCAAACGCAGAGGGAACGCCTGCTTTGCCGTCTGACCTGGCCGAGAGCGTAGCAGGAGCTGGGAAAAGAATCGGGGCTGGTGGCGTCTGATGGAGAGTGGTGGTGGGGCTCATCCCACTGCACTGTTCCCATGGATCCAGCAGGACAGGATGCTCTGCCCAAGGGATGGAAGCAGGTTGGGGCAGGGTTTGCTTGTTGATGGAGAAATCAGCCTCGACACCTGCGTGACAGCTGGTGAGGTCTTCATCATAAGTACTGGCTGAGGTGGCAGCTCAATGGCACTCTGTCTTCTGAGGGGTTTGTAGGATTTTTATATGATCCTCTTTACTCTTCTGTATTTTTTAAAAATGCACCCTGTCTCTGTTTTCTATAATGATTTGGTACAATTTTAAAAAATTTTTATTTTTGTAAGTATTTGAGTTCCTGAGGGAGTGTTGTTGAACAGTGAGACTTTGCACACTTACACCCATGGTTTCAATGGCTTTGCACACTTACACCCATGGTTTCAATGGCTACTGCAGAGGGGCAGATGGTACCATCAAGTGTCTCCGTGCACCGAGTGCTGTAGCAACGTGTGTCTTCTCACCCTTGATGCTTTAACCCAGTGTCTAATCAACTTCCAGTTAATAGGCAGTGCTTGATTAAAATAACAGGTTGCTGTTTAATAGCACGATATATTGGCGCATTTTCCCTTTCCCTTGGCCTTTGAGAAAATTTAAGGGCCATTTAATGAAGTTTGAATTTTTAGAGGGGAAGAAAAGTCATTGGTGGTGGCTGTTGCTAATGGTGCAGTTCTAGGTAGTTTAGTTTGGTTTGCTTTCACGGAAATATTTTATTTTTGAAGAAATACTGCCTGTTTGAGCATATTCATTCCTTTTGTGGCATTGCAGCTTGAGAGGAGAGGAATTGGGTCTTCCTTGAAATGGTGAGGAAATGGATCTTCCTTGAAATCCTGACTTACTTCTTGTTGGAGGTGGATGTTTTGGGATATGTCTGTATCTGGAATAAATGGTCACTAATGGCACGGACAGCCCCTGGTGAGCACAAGCTCTGGCCTGCTGTCACCCTTCACTCCCAGGGATGTTGGAGATGGGCTGGTACAGACCAGTTTGGTTTTGTATGTTGTTTAATGAGCACTTTTTTGATGTTTGATAGAAAATGTTTTGGGGTGCTCTTGATCCACATGACAGACTTTCTGGGGCAGCTGGTGGTGGTGGAGGTGGGGGGGCAGGAGAACAGCCCTGGCCTGGCAGAAAAGGCTGTATGGAGGTGGGCCACAGCGGAAGGTGGTCATCTGCTCCAGACCTCACCTTCCAAGTGATCCCAGGTTAGGCAGAGGGGCAAACTGCTGCACCAGAGGCTTACAGCTCACAGACCCACACTTACCCATCGCAGCTGGAAATAAAACTAACTAGAATTCATTCTGGGTGAGTCCTAAAGTTGGGTCTCCAGGCAGCTTGAGTCCTGGTGGAGGAGAAGATGGCTGAAGCTCCTCAGACCTTAAAACTATTTGGTTTTTCCCCATCAGCTCTGGTAGTCAGACTTGTGGTGTAGATGTTGGGAGACAAGGTGATGCTTTTGGTGTTTGCCTGTGCTGAATGAGATTTGTAAAAGTCCCATGAATGGGATGCAGAGATAGCAAGGCTTTTCAATGGTATTTTTTTAATTAACAGGCTGATTTCCAGATGTCCCAATTAGCTGAGCAGGTTGAAGGCTGATAATGGTTTTGTCCTCAGGCTTCTCCAGAAATACACTCAAATTTTGATTTGCCAAGCTGTGTGAAAGCATGACCTTCAGATGCCAGCATCATCTTTAGGTGCCTGTTTGCAGGGATGGAAACCGCAATGTGTTTGGGGTCGTTACACATCTATATTTTGACTTGCTGCTTCAGATGCTCATCTTTCTTTTTTCCTATTGCTTTTTCTTTCCCACAAAAAAATATTAAGGCACTTTATCTTTTGCACACATATATGGGGGAAAAAAAAATCTTAAATGTCTGAGGCAACTGAAACTGCTTTTTTCCCATGCTGGAAAGCAGGAGGAAGAAGAGGTTTCCGTTTTGAAATGCTATCGTGTTGGGCATGATAACATCTCTTAGATGGATGGATAATTAGGCAACTTGCTGCTAGAAAATTGTTTCTTGTTGTCTATTAGACGTGTGTTTCTGAAGTATTGGACTGTGGGTATATTCCACATATCTGGAGCTCAGAAGCAGAATCTAATCTGTGCTTAAACCTGTGTGATCCTATCTTAGCTAAAGGGGGAAAAAAGGAAAAAACATTGATGTCAGCACTGGATTTTCTGGGGGTCTATACCTGTTTAATTTAGATCAGAATTTGGCCTTTGTGTCTGGCATTATAACATACTTCATGTATTTATGCACTGGACACCATATGGTCTGTGCTCCGGTCTGGGGAGAGCAGAGTGCTCCTGGCCGGCACCACCCATGGTCCCACCTGCTTTGCACCAGGTCATGTGGCCACATGAGGTGATCCAGCAGGTCTTGTGAGGACATCTCCTTCTCTTGGGGCAGTGGGAGAGAGGCACAGGGAGATGTGCTGGCAGTGGGAGACCTTGGCCTCCTGGAGACTGCCCTGCCTGGCTGAGCCTCTCTGCAAGGCTCGGAAGCCTCCCACAGGCTTCAGAACCCTTCTGGGAGGAAGAAGGTCCCTATTTCTCTCCATCCTCCAGATCCCCATTGACGGCTTCCTGGTCTCCACAATAGGTGCTGTTTGTCAGCCTGGAGCGGGTGACAACAGAGGGGACAGCGAGGGTCAGTCAGAGATGCTGAGTGGGGTCCTACAGCCCTGATCCTGGTTCAGGGTCACTCACTGAAGATGCTCCAGGGATGGATTTGGCTTTTTGCAGCAGACTCACTGCTTTAACGAGGAGGAGTGAAACACTATTAATCCTGGTGAGAGCAACAAGATGCTGATGCTTCCTGAGCCAATCTGTTGGTTGCTTAGAAGGCAAAATTAGATTCTTCAAGTGGACTGATGTAGTTAATAGTGGTACCTCATTGCAGACATAGCAGAAACTTCTTGTCTTGGAGCTCTCTAGAATTTTTGGGGAGTCTTTTTCTCCTAAAGAAAGAAACAAACCCTCCTCTCTGCAGGCTGATCATCAGCGCTTGCTCATTTTGCCAAGCCCATTAATTTAAGGAGTGTCATACCTCTCTCGACCTCAGTGTTTCATCTTGTTTGGCTTATGCCATGGTGAAAGAAATTGTTCAAATGTCTCACAAGGCCATGATCTTTCTGTGTATGAAATGAGGAACGATCTCGGTGGCAGTAGCCTCTCTGGGCGGTAGAGCGGTGTCTGGAGATGAAACGCCTGTGCCTGGCCCCGTGGCCATCAGAGGAGAGGCATGAAGGTGCCAGCAGAGGCTGTGGGTCCTGTGCAACCATCCCTGCCTTTTGTGTACAGGTGCTGTACGGCATTGGTGCTGGAGCCCGTCTGTGGGAGGTGTGTAAATATGCATGAAGCCATTCATGTGCTTTGTTGGATCTGGGGCTAAGAGTGCAAGGAATTAAGATGCAATTTTAAAAAAAAAAAAAAAAAAAAAAGAGGAATTTGGAGGTGAGACACACTTGTGCATTTGCATTTCCCCTGCTCCCTAGGTCCCTGCTCTCTCCTACAGGACTTTCCCTCTCTGAGGCCAGACCCCAATTAGCCAAATGCCCGGCTTGGGGTGCAGTGCCAGGCGCATCTGCAGGGTCCCCTTCCCAGGGTCCCCTTCCCAGGCTGCCCCAGCCAGAGCACAGAGGCTGCTCTCACAGCAGGGTGAGGAGGGAAATGGTTTTCCAAAGAATTTCCTTGGTGTGGTGGTTTTCTCCCACCTGGAGCAGCAGCTGGATGCTGAAGCTGTGGTGGGATTCAGCCATGCGCTCAAGCGGTTCCAGTTCCCTCTGGAGCTGGGCAGATGCAGACGTTGCAGGGAGCAGCCCCATGGAGGAGATGCTGGGAAGTGAGTTTTACGTGTGCATCAGAGCCTGATGGAGATTAAATTGATAAATGTGAAACCACTGCATCTTCTCCTGTGCTTTTCTCTCTTCTCTACTAAATATTACAGGCCACGCTCAAGGAGCAAGGGGCAGAATTTGGTCATACCCGTGACCTTCGCAGTGTGCATCATTAGTCCTGCTGCTGTGTGCTCCTAGCAGCACCCTCTGTGCTAAACAGCTTTTGAATATTGATGTCAAGCAGTTCAGAAATAGCTTTCAGACCTGCTTAACCTGACAGCTTAGACCCACTCGCTGGTGGCAGAGCTCCGCAGCCAGCATGGAAAAGGGCTGGGCACTGCTTTCTGCCTGCAGGGGATGAGGCATGAAGCACTGCCTGTATGTGAAATAGGGCTTTGTGAGACCCTGCCAAGGCCTGAGGCTAAAGTGGGGAAGTGCTGAGAGTGTTAATGGGTCAGCGCTAACAGGGTTCTGGTTCCTGCCGGAGGGATCCTGTGGTGGTGTGAGACCTGTGTCCTCGAGGAGGCTTTGCAGCTCAATTGCCTGTGTGCAGCCTCCTTATTTTCCCCCTTTTTCTCTCATTTGGCTGTAATCCAAGGATGCATCTGGGCATAGCGTGCCATGTGGCCATCAGAGGAGGACGCTGGTGGCTGAAGGTTTGCGTGTGTGGGTTTTGCAGCTCGCAGCAGGACGCCAGCCGGCAGCCAGCACGGCTGCAGGGGTGCAGTCGCGTCTCCGGGCTGCAGGGTTAGGAGTGCCTGGGCTGTAGAGCCCCTGCCTGAAGAATATTTACCATGTAGGTGCTTATTCGCTTCGTAGCCTGGTGGGCCAAGGGTATCAGATGAAACTTTTACAGGCTGTGGCAACAGCAATTGCAGGTGTATAATAGTGGCTAAGATTTTTTTTTTTTAGCAACTTTCATGTCTGAGATTGGCTCAGGCACCCAATATTCTTCTCTAGATAAGCTATAAAAATTAAGCTGGATTTGTGCTCTCTAGTATTTAGATTGAATAGCTTTATCCTGTAGCAGAAAGGAAAAGGGCCCTCTAATTCTTTGGGGATTTCTTTCCCTGGAGAGTTGGTCCCTGTGGCTGTGTCTGCTGTGCTGGGAAATGTC
>KZ506701.1:133467-147053 GCA_002844005.1 Limosa lapponica baueri | reverse complement strand
TTAAATATTAACTCTGTCTGAGGCTTGGCTCTGTCAGAGGTCTGAGGAAAAGATGATTTTCTGGGCAGTCAGGATATGACTTACTCTTTCTGAATGAAATATTTCATGCCAAGAGTGCTTTTCAAATATTGCCAGCCATTTTCCTGAAGTAAGTAATGCGAATAACAAGATTTTCCTCCTACCACCGAATTCTCAGATATTTTTCAGCATATGAATTTAACTTAGGACTATTTGTGTGTTGAAGTGCTGGGGCTGGGGAGGGTCAGAGATAGAGATAATAGCATCTCTCCTAACTAAACTGTTGGGAAACATCCTGGTTGGAGTCTGTTGTGAAACATCCTGGTTGGAGTCTGTTGTGCACTGTGTTGTCAGAGCCCAGGCTTAGATTAAGCGGGGGGCTCTTTGTGTCATGTAACTGTCCTCAGCTACTGTCCTTCTTCAAAACAGGAGGACTCCCATAAGCTCACAGATCAGCAGCAGGCACTAAACCAGGGCCAGAACCCCCTGCCCATCTACCTCTCTCTCAATGTGAAGGATAAAATCAGCGACCAGGATTTTAGAGGTAATAATACTCCAGAATTGCTTTTAACATTTAATCCCAATAACTGTCAATTTAGGAGTAGGTAATCAGTTCAACGCACAAATCCTCTAAAGGGCCAATCCAACTAAAAGTAGAATTTTAATAGTTAAATTTTTTAACATCTTAATATATTCAACTGTATTCACAATCACAAGCAGGATGATGGAGGACATCACCATGAAACTACCTGCTAAATTACCTCAGAAATCTACACTTTGTAGAGAAATTTAGATGTAAGAGGACAATTCACTCTTCATTATTCAACACTGTGAAACGTACAGTGAATAAATGTCTGTTTGCAAAGTGTATGATTCAGAAATGAGTCTTCCTTAACCTGGCCAATATCATATGTTTTATTCAACTAATTTATGCCTCTGCTGCTGTAATGAGCCTGTCTTGTGCTTTTTCTTTCAGAATGGGTGGAATTCACCCCTTACGAGGTAGGATTCCCGAAATACGGCGCTTTCATTCGTGCAGAAGATTTTGGTAGTGAGTTCTTCATGGGTCGCTTGATGAAGAAAATTCCAGAATCCAGAATCTGCTTTTTGGAAGGTGATTTGTTGCTCTGTGGAAATGTGATGTAATATAATATAATCCACTCCTGCGCAAACTCCTCTTCTGAAAGCAAGCAGTTAGTACATTTTTTTTATCTTCCAGGAACAGTATATGGTAAAACATTAGAACTGATAACAGGTCACTATCAGCAGGACTTTTTTATTTATCTTTGCATTTTTATCCAGTTGAACAGATTTATTTGATTTCATATGTGGTTACGTTTACTGACATGAGGCCTTCACAGTACTTATATGCCTTTGTCAGCAACAAAAGTTGTGTAATGTTGCCGCTAATTTAAATCACCTGTCTCTTCTGCAACCTGCATCTCTAAAATACAGCCTTTTATCAACAATGTTCCTGCTGCAGCTAACCCTGATAAATCCTTCAGGATAATGCTTCCATTTTGGAGTGGAAATAGGTCATAATATTTACGTTTTTTCCTTCTTGTGTAAGAACATCAAGCGCAGCAAGGAAACCTTTTTTTCCCTTTGTGAAAGCAATCCCTTGCCTCATTGTTCTTCCTGCTTCCACCAATTGCATAAAGGAAGTTTCAGGGTTTTTTTGAGAAGACTCTTTGCCTGTGTGGAGATTTCACTACAGCTAGTGCTGAGGTGTAAGGAGACAGTCAGAATCTCCCTGTCCCCAGCTGCAATGTCAAACAAGGTAGCCAGGTCTCCCCTTCGGTGGTCAGAAATGCCAGCAGGTCACCAGCTCCCTTTCTACACCTCCCACCTTGGCACTTTCTTCTTCCCTTCTCTAAAGCGATGCTGGGACAGTTGTGTCCCTGTTCCCTGCCAGTGTCCCAGAGTCCCCTCATTCAGGCAGCACCACTTACTTCAGCGACACAGTTATTTGAAAGGTTTTCAGCAAATTCCTGTGCACCCAGCCCCTGGACAGAGCGGGGACTGATTACACGGGTCCTGCAGGTCTTTCCTGCGTGGCCGAGACCATCCCTCTGACCACAGGCTGGCATTCCTGGGTCAGGGGATCGCCAGGCTGCCCAGGTGCAGCCTCTTCTCTCCATCACCCCACTCCTCCCAGGACCTCCAGGTCTAGTTCTGCAGTTCAGAGGGTTCAGGAAAGCACCATGGCACAGCTAACCATGCCAGGTGATGGTGTTTTCTCAGCCTGAAAGATGACTGCAGATAGGTGGCAGTCTGGACTGCCATCAAGTCTACTACATCTGCTAGCAGAAGGAGGAACATATTAGTGAATATGCCCTAAACCCTCACAAATCGGAAAACAAATCAAAAGACTCCTACATTTAAATCTTTTAAGTCAGCTTCCTTATTCTAAGGGATATTAGTGAATGAATCTTGAATGTTTTCTGGTTGACAGTCCTGCACCTGCATGGTAACAGCATACCTGTAACAGGATTATGCTCCAAATAAAACTTTTAGAATTATGAATGCTGGGAACCTGGGGAATAACAAATGTTGAGGACAGGCAGAAAATACTAAAATGAACTTGACAAAATGTTATTTGCCACATAACAAAAATGAATGTGTCAGCAGATATACTGAAAATACTACCAGCCCTCTTAATATATGTCAGAATCACAGAATTGTAGGGGCTGGAAGGGACCTCTGGAGAACATCTAGTCCAACCCCCCTGCCCCTATTTATGTCAATAAATTAGATTCTTTATATACATTATGAATTCGTATACCAGTTTATAAAGATAGTTCCCTTTTATTTGTGCACTAAGATAACATAATGAATAAAGTTTGCTCGAGAATGCAAAAGGTACTGAAGGTCATTCTGAATGAAAATGCTGCCAGGTCTTCACTCGTTTATTTTCTGTCAAATATATCTTACGCCACAGGGATCTGGAGCAGTGTATTTTCCTTGAATCTTATGGATGCTTGGTATATATCTGTTCATTCAGAAGACTTCTGGCACAAATGGACCCGAGACAAAATTACTGACATAGGTGGGTTATTTTTATGCTGTTACTTTATTTTAATTTTTTTTTTTTTTTTTTTTTTTTACCCCCTGTGCTGCTATTCTCTCACTGAATTTTTCAAAGCCATTTTGGAATTTCCTCTTCAGAGATTCCTGTAACTGACATGGAAGCTAGAAGGAAATTCATGACGTGTGTTACAGTATGGCAATCATTTCAGTTGTGTGAGAAAAGAATCTACGGGGATCTGTCACAAAAAAAAAAAAAAAGAGAGAGAGTGAATAGCCCTCATATGAGCCATTTTCAGAGCACAAGGGTAAAACCGGACGAAAATATCCCTGTAAAGTAGGAGAGGCTGGAAGCCTGCCCTAACAATTCACAGTCCCCCAGTTCCTCTCTTGGAAGTTGGAGCATGGTGTGAGGCTTCACAGAAACAAGAGCAAACACCATCCTTCCCTCTCTGGAGTCCACAAAGCATGGATACAAACTCCAGTACTGTTGGAAGTCATTCCAAACTAGTCATAAGGAAGAGATCTGCAAAACACGCTACCTAATTAAGACAGATCTGCAGGGTGGGATTTCAGGGGGAAATACACCAGGCAGACATACTACAGAGAAAAAAAGATGAGAAGGAAGAGAAATGTAGCAAAAAGGGTTATTTATTTTATCTTCTTGCACTTGTAGGGGGTAGTTTCTGGTTGTTAAAACAAGGAGCTTGCATTTGCTAATAAAGAATGTTAATTATGTTCCTGTTTTTTTATGTGTGTGGCTGAGAGAAACTGTAACAGAGTAGCAAAGAAAGACAGGGTAGGTGCAGGACATTGTAGTGGATAAAATCATAGAAATCAAATAGATTTATAGTAAGTGAGATGGACTATTTCACATTACAAACATGGACTTTACCACTGTGGAGTGAGAAGAAGAAATGGACTTTTCAAAGCTTAGCTGAAAAACTGTGAGATTTGTGGAGATCCTAGACATAAAAAGAGAAAGAAGTGTCCAAGTTTTGCCAAACATGTTGAAACAAATGATGATTGCACAGATTGACATCAACAATGAAACCACATACAAGAGCTGTTATTCTTTCTTCTGCAGATGATGAAACCCTATTCCCCAAAAGACCAAATGAGCTGGATACCCGAGTGGTTCGTCCCACTGACAGCTTTTCAGACATTTTCCGAGATATTGCCATGTTACGGCCAGCAGCTTCAGAAATCTGTAACTTCCTGAAGGGCCTCCAGATGAACAACAACTACCTAGAGAGCGAGTTTTCCAAATGGAAAGGTATGGTAATAGCAGCCTGCTTTTAGCTATATTTTAAACCATCCTTGTGAAAAAGAAACAATGCTTAGGAGATTATCAAGCCCAGTTTTTGTTCTGTTCCCATCCTGTTATAATGTTTGAAACTGCTTGTCACTGAAAGCTGAATGTAGGTAGCAGGAAGGCTTCAAAAATAAGTTCTTAACAATTTCATAAAGTCTGGCGACTGACAGATGAGAAAGATCCTGATTACTCACCCAGCGTATGTCTGCTGATGTGCCAGCCAGCCAGCCTGCATGCTTGTGGCATGGCACTGGTGCCATTGTATGCCACCTCTTGCCCGGCCAATACTCAAGGGATGTGGGAGGCAGCCCTGTTTCATGTTACCTTTTTACTTGTAAGTAAGGTATAATCTTTTTAACAGTATTCCCTGTTACCGAGTTTGGGAATTTGTGTTCAATCTGGTACGAGATTTTCTGCGTACCGTAGTAGGTGTGTGGCTGTTCTCATAGCAGGCAAAGCACCAAACATTTTTGGTCTTTAGCATGTTGAGACAGTGAGGTGTCATTTTAATTTTTTCCATATTAAAAGAAAAAACCAAAACCCCCCAACCTGACCAGTCACACACAAAACCAGGGAATGGAATTAACACTATTCTCCTGAGCCCCAAGTTAATCCCTCTTAATTAGAGGAAGGCCTAAGAAATTGCAGAGCAAATAGTGAAAAGAGGAAGCTGGATGAGGAACTGAGAAATGACTGAACTGCAGCTATCAGCTATACAGGTAGGTCTAAGAGCCAAGAAAAGCTGAATTCTCTTTTTGTTAACAACTGACTTTCCTCAGCACCTCTCTTGCATTGAGCACCGCTTCTGAAAAAAAAAAAAAATAATGCTTCTTTTCTAGACTGTGAGCTTGACTCGCAGCCCAACCACCTGACAGCAGCAACAGACTACCTCATCCTGATTGACACTGCATTTGCCTTTGCTACCAGTTACCCACCTCTTATGAGACCGGAAAGGAAAGTGGATGTCATTTTGCATTTCAACTACAGTTCAGGTTCCCAGACAGGGGTGAGTCTTCTACATTCTTCTTTACTGATTTCTCTGTTTCATCACTGAGTTCCCAGAATGGCTGATCCTCTACTCATAGAAACTTTTTCCCCCAGTAAAGTGTAAATAAGCTAACAGTTCACCAGGGTCACATATCTTTATTGAACAGTACAAGTGTTATTAGGAAGTAAGCATTTAGTAAACTGAATTTGCCCATTTTTATGTGTAAATGTGTTTTAGCTGATTTGAAGGCAGTCAGATGTAGAATGAATGAAGCTAGATGCATTTAAAAACTGTCTAAGACTCCTCAATGCAATCATACATAGTCTTATGCATGGGAAAATGTACATTCAGGACAATACAACTGTAACAATAGAAGGGTTTGATGCAGAAGACCAGATACGCAAATAAATGCAAGAACAGTTTGTATTTAGGAGCTTTAAATTCCTTAGCAATATAAAGTTGCCTAAAGGCAGCATTTTTAATATCTAAATGTGGGGTATAGATTTTCAAAGACAGGCACGTGGACCCAGATCCGTCCCACTCAATTCTGGCCTTCCAGGTCTTGGCTCCTTATACAGTCTACACCTAAGTGGAGTATGTGTCATAATCTGTCAGAACTTGGCCCTTACCCGCTTCCCTGTGGTCTGATGTTTTCTTTTGTTTTGTTTTCCTATTGTGGCAACCAGCCCCTGAAAGAAGCCTCTAAATACTTTGAAAAACAAGGAATTCCTTTCCCTACAAAGGTGCCAGATGATCAGGAAACCCCACATCTGAAGGAATGCTACATTGTTGGTGACAAGGAGAGCCCAGAAACGCCTATTGTGATATTTTTCCCTCTAGTAAATGACACCTTCAGGGACTACAAAGCACCTGGTAAGTTAACAGCTACCCATCACATTAATAAAGGCAGAGGCTGCCGCCTTCTCTTTTTTGTTGTGCAACATCTGTTCTTCAGATCATGCTGTAAACATAGATTCAGACTCTTTGCTTAGATCTGAACCATATCAAGAAGCTTAAAGTACATTTACCTGGACGGTAGAGCAGCAGCTGGGATCAGTCTTTAGCACGTATGCCTCTATTCAGATTTCTTTTGGGCTTTTCATAAATAGATTGTAGAGTTTACTGATAAAAGTATATTCTGTTTATCTGCAGTGGCAGAAATGAGCAGAGTTATTTCCTCTCATACTTGTCATCCTTTCCTCTTAGAGAATGCTCTGGGGAATCTACATATTTCGTTGTTTAAAATAATTTCCAGACTTACAGTTAGGCAGATAACCTTGCAAACAAAAGTGTGAACTAGCAAAGTGATGAAAATACAACACTGAGCCATGCTGACAGATTCTGTTCACTACAGTAAGTCCTACTTTGGAATTTAAAGAGTTTCAATAGCAACATTGCCAGTCACTTCAAAAGAGATGAAATCTAAGTCCTGGTACCATATCCCACAATGCCATACCACCTCTGTTCATGCCAAAAGTTTCAGTTACTCCTTCTCCAGATGATAAAATTCCTAACTCATGCTGTGAGAACACTTATTTTTCAATCACTTCAAAGTCCCACAGTATACTGAGAACCAAAAGTTCTAGGCTGGTATATGGTACATTAAATTTAATAATAAAACAAATGCAGAAATTACTGTCCCAGTTGTATTAATTCGTTTCCTTTTTTTAAAAAAGTAAGTCACAAAAAATCATTTGGTACTTTTGCTTTGTAGATATTCTGGATTGAGTTCATTGCACATTTAAGGTATATGGCTGGGATTTTGAACGAGATTCAAATAGTCCAAGGGTATTTATACATGTACACATACCACCCTACTTCAAATCTTAACACCAATCAGATAACTGAAAGGCTGGTTTCTGCAGCTGCCCTTTGTAGAAAGAATTACGGAAATAGAAAGGGATAAAGAACTAGAACAGGAACAGAGAATTAGCCTCTGTGCTGCTCTGTGAGGGTATTTACACATGTACACATACCACCCTACTTCAGATCTTAACACCAATCAGATAACTGAAAGGCTGGTTTCTGCAGTTGCCCTTTGTAGAAAGAATTATGGAAATGAGAAAGGGATAAAGAACTAGAACAGGAACAGAGAATTAGCCTCTGTGCTGCTCTGTGAGGGAGTTTGCCTCCTCTCTCCCCCTCAATAATTTCCAGAACCCAGGGATGTTGTGCCTAACTCAGCTATCTAAGATCAGGTGTATATCAGATGATGTGTAGATGCTACATGTCAACATAAATTACCAGGGAATCTAAAATGGGGTGTTACTAGGTATGTAGAAGATATATTTGAAGATTTGCATGATATCTGCATATTACATACACTTGAGGGAAGCCTGTGCTGCCCAACCGGTTCAGCTGGTAGCTGCAAACTGAGACTAAAGGGAAAAAGAGAGAAGGAGTCCTTGTCGAGCCCCGACAGGTGAAGTCTCAGCTGAGCTGACACGGAAGGACTCAGCCCATGCAGTTTTTTGGGAGGGCTGCCACCTCACAGCTGAGACCTGACCTCCACAGCAGCAGGATGGACGCTGCAGAAAGTCCTGGGAGGCTGGGAATGGATGTCTGCCCTTTGTTAGTGACAGACAGAGATCAGCTTAATTTATAATGCTTCAGTACCATGCTCTAGTGCAGGTCTAAATGGTACAGCGTGTGAAGTATTAGTTCAATCACATGAACGGGCAGGTTTTTCCATAGCCAGCTCATTCATCAGCTTGTTCAGCAAAGGGAACTTAGATCCTGGGCAGTAAACAAGTAAAACTGATATATTCAAACTGGGTTAATTCTGCACTGGTTAGACTATTCCACGACCAAGTAGAGAGGGGATTCTCTGTGTGAGGCTTAGACTGCTCCACTTGAGTGGTACCAGTTCCTTGTAACTACGTCTGCTAAAGCCAGGAGGAGTACATCTGTCAGACTTGGAGAGAGCCTTCAAGGACAATCAGAACCCTTTGATCGATGTTGTTAGAGAAGATTCCCCAAATGCATGTGGTCCCGTCAATGAGAGAGATGCTGACTTTTCCTGGTACCTGCTCCCCTGCTTTGGTACAGGTGGTCCAGGTATCTGTGGAGGGTGACTGTTCATTACTGTAACACCCTCTTGCCAATGTGATGGTCTCACTTGAGGCTGACAGAAAAAGTCCCTTGTCTCCGATGCTCTCTCATCTGTGATGAGGAGGGATCAAGCATTATATTTCCTGTCTGTGTTAACCTGTATTATCTATCCCTGACAGTATTATCTACCTTTTCTAGGTTGTTACTTCTTTCTTTCCCTCATATCAGCTGTTAGAAAACTGAGGGTTCCGTGGGAATGATGGGGAAGGAAAAAACACGTGTGAGCCCTCATGTCAGGCGTACAGGCTAGCACATAGCAGTGGATCTCCACATCTTTGGGTCTCTGGCCCTCGGGTGCGATCCTCAGCTCTCCTTTAGCAGCCAAAGACATATACAGGAGTCCGGGAATCTGCAGAATCTGACCAAATTAATTGACCTCTTCCTTTCCAAAACTGTGTTTATTCTGCATACTAACAGGTAGATACATGTTCTGCCTGCCCATATGCTCTGACTGCCACCACTGCAGGGTCGAGTCAAAACTAACATGGCCAAGTAGGCTTCTTGCACTCTCCAAGTGCAGAGTTCAGGAAGGGCAAGTTTGCCTACTGTGCACTGAGTGTGTCACGTGAAACACACCCCCAGCTCAGTTTAGTGTACAGAAGTATTTCCACCAACTCAGTGTCAGTGAGTCTAAAACAGCAGCTAAATCATAACCACTCATGGTGTCACTGTCCAGAGCAGATGGCTGGGTCCAAGCTGAGATCAGCTATTATCTTGAACCACAGGTGATTTATAAAGGTCCTAGAATAACAAGTTAGGAGATGTGTTTTATGTCTTCTGCGTCTATGAATTTGTTGAGATTTGTGATTTCCAGGGTAAGCCGTGGGTATTTTTTTGCCCTGTACCAACAACGTACTGGGGAAGTCCCCATGAATATTTACTCTGTGATAGCCTGCAAAAAAAAAAAAAAAAAAAAACTGCATTAGTTTTGAATCTGGTTTCTACTGTCAAGTGAATTGAAATAAATAAATTTGTCTTCAGATCATAAGATATGATGGATCTAATAATTCCAGAGATGACACTTGTGCGACTACCTGACTAATTATTCTGCCTGGATCTGTGATACGTGTTGATTATCCTGTGATGATGAAATGGGCATGAAAAGTTCTTTCAGTGTCCCTGTCTAAACCTTAGTGATTCAGGGAATATCAGATTCACTCTCACTGTTGAGATTACTTAAAGCCGGTAGTTTTTTATAGTAGTAGGTAGCTCAAGGAAATTACTGTAAATATTTGTGCCATCTGGTTCCGGAATATGTCCAGATAATGACTCTGTGAAGTCTCAGTTTAGATAACAGAATCTAGTTTTTTAGGTCTGGTTTTTGTATTTTTTGATAATTCTTCCCAGTAGAAACCAAGATGATGTAGCAGATTGTACTAGAGCAAGTGCCAGGCTGTGCTGGGGGAAAGAATATCTATCAGGTCACTGAGAAGGCAGATGTACTTTTGGAAAGCTTGAATCACTGAAATACATAGATTTTCAGTATCTGGTTTCTGGAGGCATGAAAGGAGAGTAGCGAGGGAAATAACGTGATGTAGAGTCAAAGCTGGAAGGCACAGAAAGTGGCAGCAGCTTCAGGCGCATCGCCTGGAGAGAAACCATGCTCTCATGAGGTCCTTGCTGCTGTCGTCTGCTTTGGGAGAAAGCGAGGAAAGAGAGAAAGAGCAGTTGCCCTTTACTTGTACCTTGGTTAGAAGTAGGGTGCTGAGATAACTGGGAGATAGCAGCAAGGTGGGGACCGGGGCTGGGAGCGCATCAGCGCTGAGGGGGACTTGGGGACCATGTTGACAGCTCACTCCAGAGCTAGAGGAGGAGGCAGGGAGTCTCACCCTTCTGTGGCCAAAAGAGGAGCTACTTGTTTTGGCATTTCCAAGAGTACTCAGGACAACCTCTACTCGCCTCACCCACCAGCAGCTTCTCCATCCCCTGCTGCCAACCAAATATCCCAGCAATAAAACACCTGTGGAGGGAAAATTTTGGGTTGTGATCTGCTATGTGTGAATGCCTGAGGTATACCCAGACCCTAACTGCTTTTTGCTAATTAACGGAGTCATTGTTTGTCCTTTAGGTGTTAAACGTAGCCCCTCAGAGATGGCAGAGGGTGATGTTGATGTTGCCAATACCTGTGGTCCATATTACATAAACAATCTGAGTTATTCAGAGGAAGATTTTGACAAACTGGTGAACCTAAGTTACTACAACGTCCAGAACAATAAAGATTTGATTCTTCAGGCCTTGCGTACGGCCACGGAGCGGAAAAAGCAGCATAAGAAAGAGCAACCACTGCAAAAAACACCCGATGGGGATGGGGTGTGTGCGCCTGACAGAAAGGGAACCCAGCATTTGGCCGACCACCCAGCACGAGGGAATATGAAATAAAATATCTATGAGCCTTGTTAATGAAGAAAAAAAGAGGAATTTGATTAGGAAGTGAAGAAAAGCCGAAGAATGCTAAGAATAGCACTTCATTTGTCACCAAAAATGCAAAAGCCTGTCTGTCAGTGAAGGGAATAAACACAAAAAACCAGAGCTCTTCCCTAATGAATTAATATGCTTCCCTCGTTGACAGCCTCAGGAGTGTGGCTAGGTGAGGCTGTGCTCTGCTCCTGCTTCCAGAAGTGACCTTTCAGGCCAAGGCTGAAATGCGTGGACAAGGAAGCGTGAGGAAGTTTATGCTGATGGTGTTTGTGCTCTACCTGTGCTATAAAAAGAGAGGATTGTCAGTCCAGAAACACAGCAGAGAACAAAATCCATTGTCTCTGAAACAAAACCAAGAAGCCCATTTGTGAACTAGGGAGTCTTTATGTGAATGTAAATAAATATCGAACTTTATATAATAAAATACTTTTTTGGAATCAGAGTTGCAGCAAATAAACATTTTTCACAGCAAATACCTGTTAAAGCCATTTCTTTTCAGTGCTTCTTCCTCTATTAGCAAGGCAGTTGAAGACAACATGCAGACTTATTTCATAGCTGCTGAAAAATTATTCAAGAAGAAATTATGCCTGCTCCAGACCTGTATGTGAACTGCCCCAGGATCCTGGAACCCTGTGAGTTTAGGATTACATTTAAGACCCATCTCTGCAAAAACGGACTATTAAGCCGGACCTAAATGTTATTGATATATACCAAAGGTTTAAAGCTTTAAAGTTTTTGAGACTATTACATCTGAAAAAACGAAACACAGACAAAGCAGATCTAAAATTGTATATCTCATATCATCCACCCAAATCCAATTTTTTAACTTGCTGTAGAGTATTGCAGCTGAAGTTAACAGAACATTAACTTTCAACTTTCTGACACTTTGGTCATCACATCGACATGGCTCCTTTCAAGTAAGTGGTCTGGTTTTTTGACAGATGGAATTCCAGGTCTCCACTGATTCTTTTTCTAAATTAATTTTTATTCAATGCTATCGATTTATTTAGTAGACATCTTGTATCTACAAGCCCACGTTTCCTGCAGGCTTCCCTGCTCCTCAGTTCTGTTGTAGTATCCTTTTGTCAAGAGATCTTGTTATTCTAGGACAAAAATTGAAACAAATCCCTTTGCCCTCAAGGTCGAGGGTCTCCTCCTTCTGGTGCACAGAAGCATAATCCTTCCGTTACTGAAGGTCAGTGAGCACTTACCTGTGGTGCACGCTGCAGGAGCCCATACAGATCCTATACGGGCAGCTGTATGCCCAGGGTTTACCTCCCATGGAAACAAGGGAGCACAGACGGCAGTCGTGCTGATGCATGCTGGATCTCATCACAATATGGGACGGGATGCAGCCAGAGGGCACAGCCAGACCTGGGAATTTGGAATCGCTCCCAGGTTCCCGTATACAGTTAGAGCTTTATTGTCTGAAGGGCAAAAATTATCCCACTGACAGCAGGAAGCCTCTATGCAGGAAGCCTGAAGACAAGCAGAACGAGGCATGTGAGTGCAAACACTTCCCTGCCCTTCCTGCAGCTTTCCAGCAGCCACGAAGGGGTCACAGAGAACAATGAACACTTTACCCTATTTCAGAAAGCTAACATGAAATAATTAGACAGTATGTCTGAGTTCTCTATATTCAACAAAGAATACAGAGGAAAATGTCATGGCTGATCAAAGAGGTGGAACAGCTTCCACACAAGGTGTGAATAGACAGGGAATCTGCAACCTAGAGAAAGGACAGCAGGGGTGAAAGGCAGAGAAGAGAAAGAACTATGAAATCTGGAGTGCCCTGTGGGAGATGAACAGGGAGTGACTGGGCACCTCTTTTCTGACACAAGAACTGGAGGGGATCAGACAAAACTAGCAAGCAGCAGGTTCAAAGTTAACAAAGTAAGGTAGTTCTGCACACAATGTAATTTAAGTTATAGACCTCCTTGCCCCCAATGCTGTTGTTGATAAAAGTTTACAAGTTCAAAAAAACTGATTGGTGCATTCACTGGAAAATTTTTAAGGACTAAAAAACACAAAGGCTCCACATCAGCCTCAGTCCTGCACTGGATCATCAGTTCCCAGAGGCTGAGAGGACAGTTTGAGACAGTATTGTACCTGCCCTCTTTCTGTGATGTTCTCCTGTCACTAAATACTGGGTGCACCAAAGACGAGTCGGAAAGCAATCTCACCCCAGACTGTAGTACTTACGTTTTTCCCAGCTTAGATATTTTTGCAGACAATAAATGACCAGGAGTAGTCAGGACTCCTAAAGATGTGGTAATACAAGACTCATTTAAAAGAAATTACTCAAGTAACATGGAGAAGAAGTAAGTAAGTGCAAGCATAACTTAATTACCTATGAATTAACCTATGGGGAAAAGTCATGAAAATGAGAGGAATGCAAAACCAAACTATAAAAAGGGGATTTAAAAAAAAAATTAGGAAGCCAGTCAGCAAAGCCCTACATGAAATAGTATAAAATCTTTGACTCAGCATGGAAATTGCAACAAAAGAGTTGCAAAACACATGCACAGCCCTAAATAAAATGTGAAGCAAGGAACCAAGAAAAGGCAGAGTGGTTAAATCCTCAGGACTGAGCATCATTAAAGCCTAACATCTGTTCTTTGAGGAACAGCAAAAGGAGGAGGGAGACGGAAAGGGCACATCTAAACCTGCTGATGTATTTAGAAAGGAGCTGGAGCATACAGAGAAAAG